>OU015502.1:30269430-30364430 GCA_907164885.2 Dolomedes plantarius
ATATAAATAAAAATATTGAAAATATGTTATTACAGAAAAATTAAAGCATATTTTTTTATAACTAAATAACTGAATATGTTATGACTGTATTTCAAACTATACCATATGGGTTCCGACACATAATTTACCCACCACAAATCTAGGATATCCGTTATGTATGAGATGTAATTGAAGGGAATTAGATGGTCACATGTTGATTTAAATCCTATGCTGATAAATCACGTGTAAGAAAGGAGGAAAAAGAAAAGAAAATAGAGACTAAAAGAGAAAGAGGAGAAAGAGTGAGACTCGGAAAGCGAATCTGAGGTCACACATGTAGACCACGCCTTTATTTTCAATAAAAGAAAAAGGTGTCAACTTTTCCTACGCATAGTTTTCAAAACTAAACACAATTGTCTAACTCGTATTGAGGTCTTATTTTTGAAAAGGTGGCGAAATTCTTAGGGCGTTGGGACATATGACAGACGAAATAATGCCTAACAATTGCGCAGTTTAGATTATTACACAACATTTCATATTTAAATGTGTATAATATCCCAGTGCACAAAAAAACGGTTATTGTCACAATTAGACATGTAAATTTCACTACTTTTGAGATATTCGTTTTTAAATGCTTGAGGTCATTTAAAGATCTTGATTTACTCAATCTGGATACACCTCAAGTTTTTTCTACTTGCCTTACCTACGTATTGTCCTGTTTCAACTCCAATGAAATTTTTTTTGGGTCAAAATTAGAATATTTTAAAAGTCCGAGTTAAGTATCTTAACTGTTGCATGAAATCGAACTTTTTTCATGTTGTATATCTTCAGATAGCTACATCCTCCCCCCCCCCCCTCTGACTTCACCTTTCTGACGGAGTGAGCTCGGGTTCGAATACCGTCTAAGGGGTTCCCAACCTTTTCCTACATCAACCCCTTTTAAAAGAATTATTTTCTTCATCAACCCCCTCACATTTTTCTCTATAATATACAGCATACAACATAATTATAATGCTAATAATCTCTCTATATAAAACAGTTCCGTAACTGACTGACTCACTGACATACAACGCACAGACCAAACCGCTGGACCTTAAGGGCTGGAATTTTGCATGGCGATTCTTCTTATAGTGTAGGGGTGCACTAAGAAAGATTTTTGAAAAATTCTTCTTAGATTATTTAAAAATAAATTTTTAAGCTGTTTTAGTAACTTCTTTTAAGTTTGCATTTAAAATAATAATTTGAGGGTTATAGAATTTATATCACGAGAAATATCATTAAAAATTCCTTTAAAATGAGATCTTTTTCGAATCTTTACCTCCATTTCTGATTTTTGGTGAATTTTTAAAGATTAATTTTTAGAATTTAATTTATTAAATGCTGATCACGTTATTTATTTATCTGGTACTTTAAATAAATTTATCGTCACGTGCATAACAACTAAATAGACACAAAAATATTTTTTTCTCTTGCTAATACGGCAGACGATTGGACATTATCCAAAAAAATATTAAAATACAATAAAACATTATGTTCCTGAAACTGTACTATATTAACTGTACTATATTATTTAGTATGTCCTATTATATTTAATTTGAATATTTTCTTCTACATTATTTTGTCTATGAAAATATCCTTTTCGATTTTTTTATAAATATATTTTTTTGTTTTTTTACATCAATTGTATACATTGATCGTATTTATTATAAATAAATATACGTATATATATATATATATATATATATATCTTTTTTTTGGCATTAATTGCATACGTTGACCATTGTATTTAATTTGAATGTACTCCATAGCGAAGTGCGGGTTTTCAGCTAGTATATATATATTTTAAAACTGCCATTGTTTACATTTTTTAAGGGATCTCATCTTTCCTTGGTACTAAGCTTTTCAATTACAGCAGTTTGCCTCGAAGATCTTCTGTTATAATATTCAGCAAAGGAGAAATTATTTTCTCGGCTTTATTGATCTAATATCCCAGTTTGACAAATCCGTTATAACGAACTTCAAGGGACCAAAGGTTTTGTTCGCTTTATCCGGTGGTTCGCTATATCCGAACCGTTAAGAAAAATGCTAGGGTTCACAAAATGTATAACTCATTAGTTGCAATGTGTATTCAATAATGATGTATTAAAAATGATAAAATCTATTAAAAATGATCATTAAGGAATTAAATCGACTAAAATCGATTACATTAAACTAGCACAATACTAATTAAATTACGTACAATAGGAAAACGTCGGGACCAAAATTTTCGTTCGTTATATCCGTGAGTTAGTTATATTTCCGGGTTCGCTACAACGGAGTTCGAATGTACATATTTATACCATGTTTTTATTGCTTTCTTGTTTGTGTGTGTGTTTGTCTAATACAAATCTTGCAATCCATTTTTAACTAACTTCCCGACTAGATAGACATTTGAAACTTTTAAAATAGCCCACAACACGATGACAATGCATTTATTTTAAATACTTTTAGCCATTTTTAAGCAGATTTTTACCATGTTTTTATTATTTTCAGTTAATTTTGTTTTGTAAACTGGTGCAGCAGTCTGTAGGCCGGGACGGGAAAGGAAAGTTAAACGCAAATTAACTTCCAATTAACTTTATTTTCTTTCAAGTTGATGGGATAATTCATCGAAAAAATTTTTAAAAAGTATTTATTAATACATACAATTGTCAAGTTTATATGATTCAACAGAAAATTTAAAAGCATGGTATATAAAAATTTCTTTTTATCTTGTAATTATTGAATTTTGTTTACTGCATGTGAAAATATATCCTATGACAATAATTTCAGTTGTTAATTTGTTACGGGGAATAAATTACATTATTCAGGACTACTCACCACAAATTAAAACTGTGCTTTGGAAATAGAAAATTAATTTAATAAGATTTTTGAGAAAGAAAAGTGTTCATTATATATAAAGACATATGATCAAATGCATAATATAAAATTCAAAAATATGTATCGCATTAAATTACATGTTTCTTATTTGTGTAGTAGTCAAATTAAAAAATGTCCCTTTTTCCAAAGAAGAATCTCCCTGGTTTCTTCAGAAGAGATGGTAGCTCTATTTCAATAACACAACTCCATTTCTTGATTAGCTTGTAGAAAATTAATTCCAGAACAAGCCTTAGGAATCCATTTTTTCCCATAGATTAATGCCCTTTCTCACGCGAATTTAGTTTAACAGTAGGCTGTAAAACTTAAAGTTGTCTCATAAATAATAGACAGCAAACTGGGAAACAGTCAAATCCATGAAAATTGAATCCTCGAAATTTTAGGGTTCATTGGGTATTGTATGTAATTTAATTTACACTCGTAAATTTTCGGATTACAATAACTTTGATTAATTGCAAAATTTCATTTACAAAAATTTTGACCTCTGCGACTCAGCTGAATTGCCTAAAAATATTAATCAAAAAAAGGCGTGGGAGGTGGCAACCGTTTGGGTGGTTTTTCGAGTTGTCACTAGACACCATGAGTTGGTCCGGTGAGCATCGGGGATCCGTTATAGAGGCGTTCTTTAAAAACAGCGATTCTGTAACCGCGACACAGAGAGCACTTAGAACAGTGGTTCCCAACCTTTTTTCTACATCGACCCCTTTTAAAAGAATGATTTTCTTCATCGACCTCCTCACATATTTCTCTATATTATACAGGATACAACACAATTATAATACTAATAATTGCACCTAAAACACTTAAAGATAACAATTTGACCAAGAATATGAAAAAAAAAATTAGAAAAAGTGGTTCATTAGGTTTATGTTTTATTATTCTTGTACTATTTTAATTTTTAATTTCCTAAATGTAAACAAGATTTCAGAAACATAGATTGCAATTGCACAAAAGTTCGATTTTAATTAATGTGGTGGTTGTGTTTGATGCATTCATAATTTTTTTTTTAATGTTTGGCCTGAAATTGCTTATCATCGTATAGTCACAATAATTGTTATTGTGGCTATAGTAAACAATTCAATAAAATTGTTTAGCAAAATATATATTATACATAACGAATATAAATGTATATTTTACTAAACAATTTTACTAACTTATATGTAATTATAATACAATATCATTCTACACATACACAAAAGCGTCATGACGTTGGACTTTAGATGGGTGGATGACTCTGCCCTATGCAAATGTGTATTTATACATATTAAAACGGATATTATTAACTAATAATTGCATTCCTAAAAAATTAAATTTTAAAACAGAAAAATTTATTATCGACCCCCAATAGACCCCTTGAATACTGTAGAACCTTTTTAAACTTCCATCGACCCCCAAGTGGTCCACCTGGACCCCGCTGGGAATCTCTGACGTAGAACATGCTTCGGGCTTTATGCAATTGATGTCGTTCCTGGTCGAAAAACAATCCTGCGATGTGTTTCAAACGTAAGAGCAAGTGGGTATACATTACCAAGGCAACCTAAGGGGGGTCGTCGTCGGAACATTAGAACACCTGAAAATGTGCAACGAGTCCATGAGTCAGCTCTTCGTGCGGACGTTTCCGCAATTTCCCCAGAGATGACCGACAGAGTGATGGAATACTTTATAGCAGGGGTTCTCAACCTTTTTCAATCCACGAACCCCTTTTTACATGTTTTTATTAACTCGCTTTCTTGTTTGTGTGTTTGTCTAGTACAAATCTTGCAATCGATTTTTAATTAACTTCCCGACTAGCTAGACATTTGAAACTTTTAGAATAGCTCAAAACACGACGACAATGCATTCTTTTCATACTTTTAGCCATCTTTAAGTAGATTTGTATTCATTTTCAGTTAATTTTGTTTTGTAGACTGGTGTAGCCATCTATCGGCCGGGACGGGAATGAAAAGTTAAACGCAAGTTAACTACCAATTAACTTCATTTTCTTTCAAGTTGATTTGATAATTCATTAAAAAAAAATTTTAAAAAGTATTTATTAATACATAGAATTGTCAAGTTTAAATGATTCAACAGAAAATTTAAAAACATGATATATAAAAAGTTCTTTTTTTCTTGTAATTATTGTGTATCATTAACTAAGCGTACCCCGAACAAAAACACATTAGTGTTATTAAAATGTGCTATATTAGTTAAAGTTTAACTGTTAAACTGTTAAAGTTTAATTACGAATAGGTAATTTAAATTAAAAACAAGAAATTTTATTTTATTGGACACTTTATTACAAAGTTTTTATTAATCAGACATAAAATTAAAAAAGTCTCAGAAAATAATTAGTAGGAACGCTGGGCTTGTTTTTGTTTACAAAGTTCATCAAGGTTTGGTTCCAGCTCGTTCCAATTTACTCCAACCACAAATACAGTAGTAAAGAGCGATGCGATTGCTTGCTGCTTAACTGATAGTTTTCAGTTTTAAATCATTACTCAAGCTTTTGTCACAGTCAAATTCTAGCACATAGATTCTTAAACTGTGGTCCGCGGACCCCTGGGGGTCCGCGTAGCCATTACCGGGGGTCCCCGAAACAATTTTGACATTAACAATCTATACTTGAACAAGATATTCTCGTGGAATTATCATGCGATACGTCTTTGAAACTACAATTCAACAAAACTGAACTCACAAACTTTTGGCTATTTCTCAGATCTGATTACCCTGCACTTCCGGGTGAAACCTCCAACATTTGATTCCGTTTTGCAGAACATATTTATGTATACAGGATTTTTCGGTACTGTTATATATATATATATATATATATATATATATATATATATATATATATATATATATATATATATATATATATATATATATATATATGTGTGTGAAATCAAAGAATAGAAACAAACTCAAAGTAGAAGCGGACCTCAGAATAAAACTTTCCAACATAGAGCCTAACATTGCAGTTCTGGTTTCATGAGAACCACTGCACCCATATCATTAAGTAAAAATCATTTACAGAAAACATATTATAATAAGATAGATCTATTTTGACCAATATTTGACCAAGAAATGTTTGTATGAGTTTAATGTATTATGATTTGTAACTCTTAAAATTCTTTCTACTACTGTTTTTATTCATTTTATGTTTTTTATTCTATGTCCTAATAAAAATGTTCGTCTGTATAAATGCGCAAGACCATTTATTAAAATAATCAATGATACATTTTTACCAATATTTATTATAACGTAGTGCCTATGAGATTATTGAGCCAGAAATTAAGTCTCAAAAACGACTTAAAATGCCTAGAGTTGGGATGGGGTCCGCGAAAAGAAATGTTGTTCAAGAGGGGGTCCTCGGACTACATAAGTTTAAGAACCCCTGTTCTAGCATGTATCACTATAATTTGGTATTATTTTTGTAGTTAAACCGTGTACCCCTCGCAGATTTTCGCGTACCCCCACGGGGTACGCGTACCACCGGTTGAGAACCATTGCTTTAGAGAGCGGCTTCGGCAGTGAATATCCAATAACAGGAGCCACCTAAGCAATGTTATTTTCAAAACCTAGTAGAAAAAAAACTAGATTCTAAGTACTTTTCGAAATTATAGAAGCATTTTTCTATAAATTGTTTATTTCGTTTTTTATTAACCTTTGAAATGTTGAAGTCCATTCTGCCGCACCCTGTATGACCCAAATAACCACTAGGGATGATTGTTGTTGTTACTAATCCTATCTGATCTAGCCGATGGGCTAGACAAGATTCATGAGACCAAAAACATCTAATAAATCCAAGACAAGGAGGAACTCTGCGTCAAATCTTCCTTTTCAAGCCTCAAGCAAGAAAGTGGTCAGGGGTGGAATGATTGATGTTACATTTTCCACAAGTGGGGAAGATCTTGTTGCCTTGATCAAATCTAAGGCACTTCAGGTGATCACTTAGGAGTCTATTAGGGATGATATCTGACAGCAATAAGAGGCAACGGATACAAAAATTAGACAAAAATTCAAATTTTCAATTATCTGGAGTGAAAGCAAAAGTTTGAATTTTTTTTTCAATCGTAAAGAAAGTTAATTTATACAGGGTTTCCGGGCTAAAGTTACCTAAAAGTCATGACATATTTTTACCGAACTACCCATTATAATTAAAAAAAACTTATTTAAATAGAAAGATCATCTAAAGTTTTAATATCAGTTATAGATTTTGATCATAGTATCATAGATTTCGATGTGTGCACTTTTTGTAGCACGACAAACGTCTAAATAGTAATCCAGTTCTCTCCAAGTGTTTCGTAGCATATCATGAGTTATTACACGAATTGCTTGAATGATACGCTTCGTTCAACTCATCCGCAGTTTCAATTTTTTGTTTATACTCAACGGATTGAATGAATCTCCAAACAAAAAAGTCTAATAACTCCTGATATGTTACGAAGCACTTGGAGAGAACTGGATTACCATTTAGACGTTAGTCTTGCTACAAAAGGTGCACACATCGAAATCTATGATACTATGATTGAAATCTATGATTGATATTAAAACTTGGAGAGATGATCTTTCTATTTAAAGAATTCTTTTAAAAATTTTAATGGGTAGTTCCGTAAAAATAAGTCATGACTTTTGGTTACCTTTTAGCCCGGACACCCTGTATTTTGACAGTGAGAGTTAGGCCGTCTGCACACGGAGCTACTCAAAAGAAACTGATACCTGACTCAAATCGCAAACCAGTCCGTGATGAGTCGCAACCTATGTAATTGAATGGAGCCACGCACACGGCGCAACTGGTTACTGGTGATGATTTGAGTCGGTTATCAGTTTCTTTTGAGTTGCTCCGTGTGCAGACGGGCTTCAACTTGATTTCTCATTTGTTATTATTTTGAACAGAATCCTACCTTAATTAACTATTAAATGTAAAATTTGATAAATTTAGTTAATAAAGATAGGTTTAAATAAATTCTGATGTTTCGATTTCTCTGCTGAAAAGTAATGGTAAATTTTTATGACATATTATGTTCATTATTTTTAGGGTTGTTGGCGATTATGTGGATATAAGTGCCTTATAAATGGAGTTGTAAAGTATTTGAAAAATAACTTGGATTGTAAAGGCAAAGGAAATTAATGTACACATCTAAAAATAATGCTCATTAATAAAACCAACGGACGTAAATGCGTCCTTTCAAATGCCCAAATTTAATACATATGTAAATGATTAAAACAGCTTTAAAAAGTGTAATTACAGAACTTATTACAAATAAAAATGTTGGCATTCTCTATAAAAGGTTTCCGAAAATCTTATGTCTATGAAATAGGAACAAAGATTTCTTTATTTATTTAGCAAAAATAAGAAGTACTAACATTAATGAACAACTTGAAGTGTGAAATGTACTTTGGCGCCTTTGAAAGAGGCGTATATTAAAAAAAATTGCTACAACGACAAGCAAATTCTCGAGTCATATAATTTCAGTAGAAATCTAGAATGCTGAAATCGTTCGATATTACTGTAGAAGTGAAAATGAAATTTAAGAATGGGGTTTCCAATCGTCTACTCAAAACGAGACATTTTCTTCACTTTCATTTTTCTGTGTATGGTCCTTTGATTTTTAGCTACAACATGGTTTCTCAGTATCATAAACCATACTGAAATAACAAATCCCCTCCTATGTGAATTTATTCTAACATTAATAATAATACTTTATTCTAATACTAATGTTTATTATATATGTTTGTAAAAATACAATATTTCAATATCTAAAATTTTAAATTTTCGATAAAAAAACTGAAGAAATATTGCTATGTGTTTTATTCAAATACTAATGTTTATTATATATGTCTGCAAAAATACAATATTTCAATACCTAAAAATTTAAATTTTGGAATAAAAAAAATGTAGAAATAATTCTTTTTTTTTTTTTTTTACTGAGAAAGTAAATATTCATGTGCTGAAAAGAAAACGGTTTACGTCGTATTGTATGAAAGGTTCAAATGATTACAATAAATCATGTTTGCTGCCACGATAATAACTTGGCGTGTCAAGGCGTACACTAGCGGAAACCACGATAAACAAGTCGACTAACTATCTAGGAAATGGCACAACTACTATTTTAAAACTGATCGCTGGTAACCTTTGACTCCCTAAATCTAAAATACACACTCCTCATAACGGAAATGTACTTGTTTCGCATTATTTAATGAAAGGTGCTGAGCGTATGGAAAAGGGGTAAATTAATAATATTGAACACTTATTATTCATCGCAAGCACGGCTAATTCATCGCCACAATTAGTCTTTTAAAAGGTCTGTATCTGCCCCATCACTGCATTCGAAATCGAAAATTAGCCATTCCAGACACGATTATTAAAATGTTTCGTCCGGGTGACTTCATTTATTAAGTCACGCGAATGCAGTTTTCAATCAGCGCGGGAATTTCAATTATTCAACTTTAATATCTGACGGAGTAACAGAAAAAGACTTGTTCAAGCTTTCAGTTATTTTTTAAAAAAAAGAAATTAATCGAATGATTTGCGTGAGTCCATATCTGCCTGCAGGCCAGGCATCCTTCAGAATAGATCTCCCTGGGAAAAATGCAGATTGACCGATAAGAACATGGTAATTAGATGCTAATGCCTTGTCTGTAACAAAAGGGGTGGGAGAGCGGAATTCGAAAGTAATTGTGTTGGTGTCAGAGTGAAAGGACTTGGACAATCGCTGATTAATTTTACCCAGGTTTTAGATTGAATAACCATCACATGAATTTGAAAAGAAGTGAAATAGTGACAAGCTGGTTTTACAGACAGTTTTGAGGAAGAGAGAACACTATCCTTGTTAAGAGCCTGGTTTATGTAATAAGTGTTTCATCTAAGAAATCCCAGAGGATCACGATAACACAGTTTCCGTAGTTTTGTATGCATAAGACTTGTCAGTGTTATTAACTACACTTCATCTTCACTATATATCATTGTTAAGGTCTAAAAGAACTGTCATTCCTTATTGTAACACTATAGCAAAATTCAGTATTAAATTGAATAAATAAACATAGAACACCATATTGTTGATGTAACTTGCTGATAAGTACCAGAAAATTGCGCTGTGTAATAGTTTTTATAGTATGCAGTAAGAACATAAGTAGTTATATTATAGTGATGAATAATACATTAATATCCCTCCATTGTGTGTAAATTGCAAATTACAACATGGATAGAATCTAATATAACAGTCTAGGAAAATTTACTAAGCATTCAACAATTTCAGATTTGACACCGCTACTCAAGTGACAAGCTGGTTAGAAATAGTGACAAGCTGGATTCACAGACGATTTTGAGGAAAAGAGAACACCATCGTTATTAAGAGCATGGTTTATGTAATAAGTGTTTCATCTAAGAAATCCCAAAGGTCTACGATAGCCTAGTTTCCGTAGTTTAGTATATATAAGACTTGTCGGTGTTGTTAATAATTACACTTAATATTTCCTATATAACATTGTTAAGGTCTAAAAGAAGAACAGTCATGCCTTAATGTAACACTATAGCAAAATTCAGTATACCATTGAATAACTAAGAATAGAACACCCTATTGTAAAGCACTAAGCGTAGTTGGTGTAACTTGCTGGTAAATACCAGAAAACTACGCTATATGATAGTTTTTGGAGTCGGTAGTAATAACATAAATAGTTATATTATAGTGAAGAATACATTAATATCCCCCTATTGTGCGTAAATTTCAAATCACAAGATGGCTAGACTCCGATATAACAGTTTTTCAAAATTGCTAAGCATTGAACAATTTGAGTTTTAATATCACCACACTGTGCGGTAGCTAACGACTAAGCATAATATAGAACATATAGAACTAATAATACTATAGAACATATAGAGCTATGCTTTAATATCCCAGTACAGCAATAGTAAATAAAGCAAAATTTATAAAATAGAGCAATCGCATATTATAATGTTAAGTCCTAAGCGTAGTTCAACACTTGAAATTCCAGAAAACTGCACCCACATAATTTTCATACTTTATTCAAACATAAGGATATTTTAAGTAACGTTTAGTAACGTTTTAACACGACAGTATTGCATAGTAAAATATGAAGCATAGATTAATCAGTAACATCACAAATTCTCAATAAAGTTTTTAGCTTTCTGTAATTAAGCTTTAATATCTCAAAATAGAGCAATTGAATACAGCTCAGGAAGAAGCGTAGAATGTAAGCATATGAATAACCATCGAACAGACGTAGTTGCACATTAATATTTTAGTACAATACAGTATAGTTTGTTACATTAAATACTATACATAGTGCAGCCCACATTTTATAGTGGTTAGCGTCCTGAGCTTCCACACAATGGGCTTGGTTTCAAATCCCGAATAAGGCTTCATCGTCACCTTGTTGACCCCTCAAAGGGAGCAATGCTGGCTCACCTAATTGATGCTCCCATAATAAAGTAGTCATAAAACCAGCGGTGAATAACACAGATAGATATCTCATGACGAGTGCCTCCGCATTAGAAAGTAGTAGACACTTAGCCGTAATATCACAGTATAATGCGGTTAACTATAGTTTGGCTGACCCTAAACATTCCTTCTTGAATCACAAGAATAGGTGTAAAACAGGTATGGTTACGCTATAATATCGCTCAGTAATACAGTTAAATACTATGTATAGTGCAATTAAGAACTATCACAGTTTGATGCTGTTAAGTACTATGCATAGACGTAATAATGATAAAAGTTTAAGTACAGTTAGTTAATCATTTATATATCATAGCTTATCATAGTTTAGTTTTTTTAAGCAAAAATATGTTATATTTTAAATATTTTCTGGTCGATAGGTGGAACTAAATATTTAAACAATTACCAATTTTGTTTAATAGTAGTAGGTACCAAATATTAGGGAAAAAAATAACACCTATAAAATTAGATGCAGCTTCAATTAAAACCCATATGTAGCTCCAGTATTTCTAATGAGATATCGATTCATCCCGTCATCTACCTGTGTTTGTAAACGAATATATATGTGTTCGAAATCGCACTGTGAAATGACAGATATACGAGTTTTAGAAGGGAAAAATGCAGTATGGAGTACTATTTCTGTCTCTACTGTATAATTTTTAACCCATACTGCAAAAATGTGAAAAAGTATCACGCTATCAAATAGCCTAATACAATCAATAAAAAACGATTTAGCTTCAATTTCGCATGCCGATTTTATCTAAGAAACTTACAGCGAAACCAGGAAAACTACCCATTAACCATCTTAACAGAAATAAAAGCAGTAGTAAATTATCAAAAATAGCCACTCCGAGAAAAGTGAAACATTATTTTGAACAAAATATAGCCGATGGTTAAAAATGGGTACGGACTGCTGCATTATACAGAGCTGAAAGATTACGGCCACTTGAAGTTGCTACACCTCAAATCAAGCTCGTGACTATGCTATTATGTCAGAAGGAGCGAGTTTAAATGCAGTTTTGTCTGTTAACCGATAATATCCCATTATACGATAATCTCCACTAGTGGCACGTTTTGCTGATGAACTAGTGATTGTATCGTGATTTTTGTATCATGGGATTTATCAGCGTGTTGCAAAAGGCAGAGGGCCTTTTTTGAATTCTATTTTTGTGTCAGTAGTATACTCTAAGCTGGTTCAGAGGCGCCATAGCAGCGTCACATTTAGGAATGAACATACCGGACCAATCTGCAAATCAAACGCCCTATTTTGGTTTTTAAGAAAATGTTGAACACATTACACATAAATGAGACAAATCTAAGTTTAATATGATCAGAAAGGCCCCTTTGAAAAAAACTGATAATGGAATGATATGAAATAGTTCATCTGTTTTCAACCGGTTTGTTTTTATATAAGTTTACAGGCGTCCGTCTTGCACAGCATTTGTTACTTTACCAAATCTTTCATTTTTTAATTGGAAACAAACCAATGATATTTTCATCAAATTAAGTTTAGTGCTAAAAAGCTGGAATTGAAAGCACTTATTTCCTGCAAGATGGTGATCTAAAATAGTCTTCAACCCGTAGCCAGCGGACCACAAATGGTCCGCCGAAGCATTTCGATCCGACAAAATGAAAGTTTGATATACATTTGAAAAAAACCAAAGAACGGCATATCCTCTTAGACCGAAAAGATCATGAATGTACGGGGAAAAGTAGCCCGCAGGCTTATCAAAATAATAAACTGTTAATTGTATTCAGAATCTTAAGACGAAATAAACACAAAAAGCGGCATACCAAGGTCCTTACTTTCCAGAACGTCAGTTGCGTCTCGTCTTCCTGCACTCATTCTGTTTCATGCAATATGAAGTACAAAATACATTGATGCAACTCCCATTTTTTGTTGTTTGTAGAAAATAATAAATAAAAACATTCTTTAATTAATAATTGTTATAGAGGTTCTAAATAATTTTTAAAACACACCATACACACGAAACTTTAGTGCTATGTTTTGAAGGAATTAATCCTTGATCATCATGCTGTAAAATGCAAAACAAGCAATCATCTCAAAGGCTGAAACTCGTTTGCAAATAATATATTTTTTCCTCTGCCTATACTACTTATTTCACAGATGTGTGACCCGCTGAACATTGCGAATTTATTGGTGTGGGCCGTGAATGCGAAAGGTTGAAGACCCCTAATCTAAAACGTACTACTCGTATCTCTCGAGCATGGTGGCTGTATAATGTCAGAAGACTATCAACTGAGCTGACCACTTTCCAAATCGGTTAAGTCCATAAAACAAAAGCCAGACGATGAACAAATGGTTAGGATGCTGGCAAACGATACCAGAGTCTGTGGGTTCGAGTTCCATTGGTTGTCATGGATGTTTGCGGCCGTTTGTAATCGGATTTAAGCAGTAGGTCCTAGTGTAATTAGCCCTGGTACAGCAAAGAATGATCGTGACGCTCTCAACTTACCAACCAACCATAAAACAAATTATTGCAGATGTAGCTTTTATCTGACGACATATAAGATAGAATATCCTCAGAGTAAACGTTATTATTATTACAATTTTTTTGTGGGACTGTGGGACTTAACCAATTTGGCAAGTGAAAAAGAGTAATAACATCCAATTCAGTCTTCAAATTATTTCCTTTTACTACAGAAAAAATAGTTGAAAGAGTTATTTAATAATTCACAAGACTTCTGCAGAAGTTAGACTGTAACTGATTCATTTATTTTACCGTGTTTGTGATGAAACAACACTAAACGATTTAATGTTATCATCAAGTACTTGCTTCTTCCTCTGAATTGCATCATTGTGAAGAGTATGGACTTCAGAAACTTTTTTCAGAAGCCAATCAAGTTATTATGCGATGGCCAAAAATATTTTTGTCATTTAGTGGTATTAGTTAATATTATTTGGGAAATTTATTATGAATGTAAAAACTTAGGAGTCTAGTGCTTTGACACTCAAGTTTCAAAAATTTCACAAAGTGAACTTTTTGAAATTTTTGAGGATTAATTACTGCTATTATTGATGCCATTGAATTACATACTAAAAACTTTCAGTTGTTTACTAAAATTATAAGTATGCAAATATTTTTTGTTGTCCTAAAATGGTATTTCTTATTCTTATCTTCTTATTAAAATATGATTTCAGTTTTGAAGCCGATTTGGCATGTGAATGATTCAATTATATGCCTCCCCAGACTCCTGATATTGGTGTAATTGGAAATTCATGTCCCATTCTAGACGAAGTATAAAACTGAAAGCCTCACACTACTAGCACAAAAATGTGCTAGTCGAATCAGTAATCGAAAGTGAAATGGCCAAAACAGGTAATGAAATTAATATATATCTAGTTAATACAATGAAGGAAAATATTCCAAGCTATTACTGATGCCATTGAATTACATACTAAACTTTTCAGTTGCTTACGCAAATTATAAGTATGCAAATACTTTTTATTGTCTTAAAATGTTATTTCTTATTCTGTTAGAAGAACCTATACAAATATGATTTCAATTTTTAAAGTAGGATTAGGTTCCTCAATAATGGTCCTCCGGAAAAAAAAATTCAGAGTCTGTCCTGCGTCGCGAGTTATAATTTTGGCAGGGCGCCAAACCCAGTAGCAGTAAACAGTTAAACAGAAAAGTATCAAAATACATTAAAAAAAGGGTAAGCAACGATTAAGTAAGTCTACGTTAAAAACCCGCGGTAGTTTCGTTAGAAGAGACTACCTGGAATTATTTTTCTTCAAGAAATGGTTTTTAGAAGCTTAAATAAAACCCTGTTTTGTTGTTTAATTTTGTCATGCATTTTATTCCCTTGCAAATATATTGAAAATTCATCAGGTGCAAACACTTTTTTCTTTTACTATATATATTAAAATATTATTGGTTGTATGCCATATACGTCGAAGGTTTCTAAAATTTATAATCGGAAAATTCAAGAATTTGTTTTAGATGTATCAAAAAATTATTCCAGATTCTAAAAATGTGAAAATTTGTTACATGATTGATATTGAAATCTATAGAAGAAAACAGAGGAGGAAAATAATTTTGTTTATAACTGAAATTTCAAAAGAACTACCGTTGTCTTGGGAAAGGAAATTTCAAAAGAACTACCGTTGTCTTGGAAAAGGAAATTGCAAAGCTTTTATATTACATAAACGAAATTTAAAATGTCTCAAGTTTGAAGCTGGCCTATTTTGAATTAAATTAGAAAAGGAGTGGGCAGGACAGCTATTTCGGGTAAATTACAAACGTTCCGTGAGAGAACGCTTTCTAAATTCACGCCACAGTAATTACAACCAATTTGGATAAAAAAAATACCTAATTGTTCTCCTGAAAAACGAGTGACTTGTAAGCCGCAAATTTTTCACGAAGAAAAACTAAGATTAGATTCCATACCGCGGGATTGGCTTTAATTGCCTTTTGTCCTCCAAGTCAACGATCGGGATAGGTTTTGTTTTGCTCCACTTTCGCTTTCAGCCCTTGCCGGAATTCGCCTAATTGCCTGCATCAAATAACTGAGATATAAATTGACTTATGAGATAACAAAACAGAAGATAAAGATCAGCTATAAACTTTTTTTTAAATCATCAATCACTTCCTCGCTGTAAGCCTAAAGAGAGCCATTTGAAATATGCAACGAGAACCATTGACAAGTTGAAGAGAAGTTCACTTGTATCCGTACTTTGGAATTATTGAGCTGTGTATTTATATGTTACCCTAAATTTACTTAAGGTAACAGAAGAGAAAATGTATGTAATTAAACTGGTCGTTACAATTAAAAATCTAATTTATCATATTAAAAATCCTTGATTAAGAGGGTCCGAAATCTAAACTTTTAAGGCTTCCTTACAATGGAATGCATGCTCTTTGGACCCCGTAGAGAAAGGGGTCCAAATACCTTAGCAAGAGTTATGAACAATTTTTATTTCACTGAAATACTTTCCGAGGTACCATATTAAGTGATATTACAAACCCTATGCGGAAATTATTGATTATGCTTCCGTATAGAATTTTTCCTAATAATTCTTTCAAGCTAGAAATCCTTTTAATCGGTGTTTCTAAACGTTCCCATCTTTCCGTATACTTTATTGGTCTACAAAGTTCCCCACATTTAATAATTGGGAAATGTAAGAAAATAAAAGAAATTCATCCGTGTTCATCATTGCTTCACGTTTCTGTCAAAAATTATTTTGCTTTATGTTTAAAAATTAAATTTATTATGTATTAGGATTAATAGCTTAAAGATTAATGTTTAAATTGGTAAATTACTTTCTTGATTTTTAAGAATTTTTGGAATAATTTGTTTATACATTTATTGGTTTAAACTTAATGGAATTTTTCTTATTTTATTCTCTTCACTGTGAAAAGACTAATGCATTTTGGGTAATTTTTTTCTGATTGTTTGTTAGTTGTTCTATGATTTTTGTGGTTTTCTCTTAAAAACGCCTTTTGCTAACCTATTCATTTATTTTTTATAGACTGACAAAATTCCAATTTTTTTTTAATCGGAACATCTAGATTTTTTTTTGTAAAATCACATTATGGCATTTTATTAAAATGCATTTATGGCAAAAAACTAATGGATTTCCTTAAACTATTAAACCACACCATATTTGATAAGTGAATTTCTTAGCTTATTATTGAAAATTAATTCCCATTGCATCGCAGTTGTATTATTTATAAATTCCATTAACAAAATAAATCTTATATAACTAATTGGAAAGTTTTGTGTATTGTTCTTTTTATTTTTCTCTGTTCTTAATTGTTCTTAATGATCGTACAATCCGTAAAAAAGAACTTTTAGACATAATTTCATCATAGTTATTAATACAGTTTCAACATTTCAATACTTCGATACTGAATGTGTGAGTATGATGAATAGGTATTAATGTATAAAAACGTACAATATGACGTGAAAAGCTCCGAACACTAAATACAGCGATATAACGTTTCCAATTTCCAAGGCATCAGACTGGTCCCGACATAGCAACTAAAGCTTTCTGGGTTTGAATCCCTGCCGGTGAATAGGCAGCCACCACATTTTAGACCGATCATCCCAAGAAGCGACATCTGGGGGATCGTACCCTCTCCCACTCTCTTTAACATAATAGAAGGACTTTCCGGTCGTTTCTTAAAATATATCCGTTTACATGTATATCTGTTTTGTTATGTTCTATAATTAAGAATGGCATTTTCCTTACTTTTGTATTGAATTCATTTGTGATTTTTTTTTCTTTTAAAATTAAACGGAATTAAATTTAACGATATTTTTGATTAAAATTATTTTTAAGATTAAACGCTTTAAATTGTAAATATATTTAAAGATGTTACTAGAATTCGGATATATAAATATTGTAGGTAAACTAACTCGCAAATTCCTCATGTGGTTGAAACAGACGACTGAGTTTATGTAACGGTTAGCCCTGTGCAGTAGACCGAGTTGGTAAATAAATTAGAAGGTAACACAAAGCGCATTTTTAGCGGAATTCTTAGTTTTTTAGGTTAATATCACAACACAAATACGATACACGTTTGTTAATGTTCAAACGAAAGGAATGTGAGTTTTTTGATTGCTTTTGAATATCGTGATTGATATGCATTGAAAGATTAGTTTTTAAGTTGGTGATGAAGCGAGAAGCATAATTTTATATATTTCATTGATATCAAAATTTTTCAATTACAATTCCATTATAAAGTTCTATTTTATAGTCTTTTAGCTTCTTTCAGTCCCTTTATCTCTATATATAAAACAGTTCAGTGACTGACTGACTGACTGACAGATAACGCACAGACCAAACCGCTGGACCTAAAGGGCTAAAATTTTGCATGGCGATTCTTCTTATAGTGTAGGGGTGCACTAAGAAAGATTTTTGAAAAATTCTTCTTATATTTTTTAAGTTAAATTTTTAAGCTGTTTTGTAACTTTTTTTAACTTTGCATTTCAAATAATAATCTGATGTTTATAAAATTTATGCTACAAGAAAGATCATAAAAATTCCTTTAAAATGAAATCCATTTCAAATCTTTAAGTCCATTTTCTGATTTTTGGTGAATTTTTAAAGATTGATTTTTAGAATTTAATTTATTAAATGCTGATCACGTGGTTTCTTTTCTTTTTGTGATACTTTAAATTAATTGTGCGTCACGTGCTTAACAACGAAATAAATTGGCAAAAAATATTTAAATACTGTAATAGATAAAATTTAACCACTATATTAATTGAGATGGAAGTTTTTTAAGAATTCAATTCAAAATAGTATGTTTTATGGATATTGAACATACAAATTAATTGTATACATTGACCGTTGTATTTACTTTGAATGTACTCCGTATCGAAGCACGGGTATTCAGCTAGTTACGTATAAATGAACATTCTTATGGGAAAATATGTACTTATGATATTTTTTGTGTTACGACAAAGAAACTTATAACTCTTAACTGACAAAATTTCAAAATTGCGGAACTGGAGCAATAGATACCACAAATCTTTGTGCCTACCCACCAGTGGCATATTTTTTACAGCATTGTCTTACTTCTTAACTTCCTTACAACATTAACTAAAAACCTATTTGAAAAATTATCCGCACCTTCTCTTAGCTTGACGTTTATTTACTTATAAGCCTTTTAAATTTGTTACTTAGCTTATGCTTCTTCATGACATATGATTCCGAACATTTTGTAATGATGCTTAGTACTTCAGATATTAATCAATGTAATACAAATTGAAGTAAATAATTTTTTTTTTGATTCTGAAACGGCCTAACAGACAACGTTCTATTACAAATTTAGAATTTAAAACTTTAAGGAAAGAATCTTATTACTATTAATAAAACTTCTCATCTCATGGTCAGATTTTAAGATATTATAAACTAACTAGCCTCTGCGTGACCACCGTGGTCGCTATTTGTTTTATATTTTCTTTTGCAATACAACTCAACTGAAAATAACATTTGTAAGGAATGTTACCATTACCTTTCATCATAAATATACGTTGTTAAGGGGTGGTGAGAGCTCAGCGAAAACATTTATAATCATTGCTAAATTCACTATAACGCTGATTCTAAAACAAAGCGATTAAAAAATGTGAATATCCATTACTTTAGAACAGAGTTAAATATAAGACGGAGAAACACAACACCAATGATTTGAAAAATTACATCCCTCTCTGTATGTACAATTTTTCAAAATTAAGATATCTGCACTTTATCATTACATCCAATAAGAAATTGTTGGGGAAATTTTTTTTCACTTAAAAAATGGAGTAAACATTTAGCAAGTACAAAAATATAGTGTGGATTACATCACTCTCTGTATGAACTATTGTTCAGAATTGAGATATATCCACTTAATCATATCAAATAATAAATTCTTGGAAAAATTTCTTCACTTATAAAATGGAGTAAAACTTCAGCAAGTACTAAAATATAGTGTCGGTTACATCACTCTCTATATGTACTATTGTTCACAATTTCAGATATCTCCACTTAATCATATCAAATAATAAATTGTTGGGAAAATTTCTTCACTTATAAAATGGAGTAAAACTTCAGCAAGTACTAAAATATAATGTGGGTTACATCTATGATATTCATAAAACTTCTTGATATACACAGTTGAGTATTTCAGAAGTAGGAGGTACTACAGTGACAGAATCAAAATAACGGACTCCAGATAAATCTACATACAACTGTCCATGACTAAACACTGGATTTGATAGGTCTAAACATATTTTGTCAAAGGATCGGCGGTTGTAACAAATGTAGCCACTACACACACGCGGTTTTAAATTGCGGACGACCGCTAATGTTTACATCCGGTAGCTGCAGCCGTTGCCATTCGGAGTGTAGAAATATCGTCGACTTTGTGCAGCATACCTAAGCGTTTTATATATATAGATATTAATTACCCTGCAGATACAAGGCCCTTTTGGTGGATCAAGGTCAAGGTAATTGGTTTTCGAGGGACTTGGCTAGGAGCTTTAAGAAGGCCTTGCCTAAAACCTCCAGAGAGTTCATACTCGACTGTGGAGCAGCTGCATTCAACCTGGGAGGGGTGGGAGGCGTGAGTTATATTCACGATGGGGCATGGACGGTTAGCAAAAAATATGTACAAAATTTATTTTAGTACTGTTACTTGACATTTTGGGTATTTTGGAGTTTCTAGAAGCAAATTTGCCCTTTGCCCCTTATCAAAAGAATGTATGGGATCGAAACCGAAGTCTCGAAATTTCATATTAAAGGTTTTCAGAGAAACTTTGTATCCGGGAAGGAAAATAAAAAATATTTACAAGATAAAAAGAACTTTTTATATACCATGTTTTTAAATTTTCTGTTGAATCATATAAACTTGACAATTCTATGTATTAATAAATACTTTTTTGAAATTTTTTTGATGAATTATCCCATCAACTTGAAAGAAAATGAAGTTAATTGGAAGTTAACTTGCGTTTAACTTTTCGTTCCCGTCCCGGCCGATAGATGACTGCACCAGTCTACAAAACAAAATTAACTGAAAATGAATTCAATCCTGCTTAAAGATGGCTAAAAGTATTAAAATAATGCATTGTCATCGTGTTCTAAGCTATTCTAAAAGTTTCAAATGTCTAGCTTGTCGGGAAGTTAGTTAAAAATCGATTGCAAGATTTGTACTGGACAAACACACACACAAACAAGAAAGCGAGTAAATAAAAACATGGTAATTAGTTTCACTCGAAACTACTCTGTAACCAATCTAAGAAAATCGGAGTGAAGCTCTTGAAGTTGCTTGCTTGCAACGTTAGTAAAAAAATATATAAAAATACATGAAAAATTTATTGAAAAACCATCTGAGTTGACTAGGTAGATAGTCCAGAAAATTTTCGTATCGTCAGCCAGATTCGAATTCGAAATGACACCGGATATGAGGAAAATAACTTTACATTTGTCGACTACTAGCCAAAACAGGGACTCGGATAACACAAACATCGGTTACGGAAGTCCTCTTCATTTCAGCATCAAGAATTATAAAGAGAAAAATGAATTCGCAGTATGAAAAGAGAAAATTAAGACATTTACAAAATAAGGAATGGAAAGATGCAATATTACATATCTCCTCAGCACCCAGAAGAACAAGTGTTGATGTTTTTAAACTTGCCACTGGACACGACTGTTTGCCTAAATACCTTTTCAGGTTAGGTATTCTCGAAAGCCCAAACTGTACTCTTTGTGGTATGGAAGTGCCTATGGATGGATGCACAGCATTTACCACTGTGCTCCGTAACTGTCTTTATGGCAGATATTGGGAAGCCAGGGAATTAATGAGGCCGAATGGATATCAGCCCAATTAGACTGTTGTTTCTGCTCCAAGATTTCTATATGCCATTTTGTTTTGTGTTTTGTTTCCTCTGTTTGCTCTTGTTGCATTTTAGTGGCATATAATAGTGTATAGATGTATGTCTAAGTGCTATTACATTAAGGGGGCACAAGACCTTGAATCTCGATTAAAAGACTATAATTATGGTCTGATTCTAACCACAACAACTTAAATAATATTAGAAAAAGAAATTTTCTTTCTTTATGCACATAAAGTACATATCTTTGTATATGTCATAGATAAAAATGGAAATTATAAATCTATAAATGATTTTCAAATCAGCAGTTTAGAATTTTATATGATTAACTGCTAATTTTGAGTTTCTGTGCAGCCTTTCTTTTAAACAATCAATAGGAAACTGATAAAACTACAGTCGTATGTATATTTCATAGTACTCTACATTTTAAAACCATTACCTACATTTTAAAAGTTTTCCAATTTTATGCTCAATTTTTTATTTAAATAATATTTATTATAATTTATTTAGTTTTACATTACAGGTAAATATATTGGAAGTGTATTCTGACCATTGATTATTCTCTGTAAGCATATATCTCAATTTTATGATGCGCAGCACTTTATGATTTTTAATCACCAGTTTATCATATAAAATTCTAAACTGCTAATTTGAAAATTATTTATAGATTTATAATTTCCATTTTAATATATGACCATATTTAAAGATATGTACTTTATATGTATAAAGAAAGAAAATTCTTTTTCTAATATTATTTGAGTTTTTGTGGTTAGAATGAGACCATATTTATAATCTTTTCGTCGAGCTTTAAGGTCCTATGCCCCCTTAATAAATAATATAAATAACAATGAAAATTTGTCGACTAGCATCTGATAGTGTGAGAGAGTGCTTCACATATGGCATGAATTTGGCAAAAGTAGGGCTACACAGTGGTCATCTTGTTATTTGTCAGTTGAATCTAAATGCTTCACTTTTCAACCATTCAACCACGTGTTCCAAGAGCGCCTCCCCATCGACCCGTTTGCGGAAAACTTTAGAATCATCCAGATCGTGATCAAAAACAATTGCTTTCCCAAAAGATCTAATTTGAAACCAAACCGACCTCAATCCCGCCAACGATTAACGTCAGATGTCGTAAAGTCAATTAAACGGATTTATCTAGAGCGGGTAATAATTGTGCTTCACTAGCCTTATGTTTTCCGTTGTCATTTCCGGCTGAAATCGAAAATGGCAGTCTCTTTGGAAGAAGGATAGATGATGAGATGGAAAACTCCCTCTGACCCCGGGGGCAATATTCAAAGTCCAGTTCTATTCAGGATGTGTGACCGCAAATTCGAACGTGCACCCGACTCTCTAATCGTAACCTTAAGCTATATCATAAATGAAGTATTCACAATCATAGATCCATTTTCATTAAACCTTTGAGTTTAAGTTATCTGGTAAATTATTGTTGTATTCAGTTGAAAACGGCAAGTAAGGGCCTGTTCACATAGGAGTCCGTTGCGTTGCGTTAAGGAAAAGATGACGTTGAGATGAAAATAAACCAATCATAGGCCTCCAATCGATTAGCAATGAAATTTTTAACGCCTATAATTGGTTTATTTTCGTCTCAACGTCATCTTTTCCTTAACGCTACGCAACGGACTCCTATGTGAACAGGACCTTAATCCCACATTTTCATCTTTGGTCGCTTTATATTTCCAGAATACGAAACTACAAAGTTTTCGAAATCCTGGTTAAAATTTAAAATACGGAACACTTTTGTGTCTGATGATCTTAAAGTCGTCTGAATATCCCTGAAGAATACAAAATTGCTGTCTGGATTTCCACAAAAATTTCAGAAATGTCTGAATTTGCACAAAAAGCTTGAAACGGAAGATTGATTTTTCCAACAATAACTGAAATCTGAAGTGTTTTTAAAATTTCAAAATGTGTATGAGTAATTGTCGCAGAATTTTCTCAAATAACGAAGTAGCAACGTAAAAATCTTGTGGTTTATGGATCAAAAGGAGTGTTGACTGAAATTTATTGAGTGTCGTGTCTGTCCGCCAAATGTCACGTACATACTTTCAACTTTATGAGAATACTAGCTGAATACCTGTGCTTCGCTACGGAGTACATTCAAACTAAATACAACGGTCAATGTATGCAATTAATGCCAAAAAATATATATATATATATATTTATAATAAAGACAATGGTCAATGTATGCAATTACGCAAAAAATATATATATTTATAAAAAAAATCGTAACAGATATTTTTATAGACAAAATAATGTACTAGATGCAACTAATGTACTAGATGTACTAATGCAAACTAGATACAACGGTCAATGTTTGCAATTAATTTGTGAGTGTAATATCCATAAAACATACTATTTTGAATTAAATTCTTAAATAGCTTCCATCTCGGTTAGTCTAGTGGTTAAATTTTATCTTTTACAGTATGGCAATATTTTTTTTTGTCAATTTATTTAGTTGCTATGCACGAGACGCAAAATTAATTTAATGTATCTCAAAAAGAAAAGAAAGCACATGATCAGCATTTAATAAATTAGATTCTAAAACTTAATCTTTAAAAATTCACCAAGAATCATAAAATGGAGGAAAATATTCTAAAAAGGAGTCATTTTATAGGAATTTTTATGATCTTTCTCTTGATATAAATTTTATAACCCTCAGATTATTATTTAAACCACATGATCAGCATTTAATAAATTAAATTCTACAGGGTGGCTAATAAATACTGTGACAAATATCGAATCATTTAATTACACACAGATGAAATAGAAAATGAAAAATACAACAATATTATGAACATTATACATGAAAGTTTACCATGAAATAATTTTACTCGAATCGACCGCCATCTTTATCGATTACTAAAGATAATCTCTTACGCCACTGTCCTATTGCGGCACGAATCATTTTATGAGGTAATTTGTCCCATTCACTCCGTATGGAAGCTTTGAGGGAGTCCAAACTTCTGTGCTGCTTAGCATTTACTTTAGACTCTAAAATCCCCCAAATGCAATAGTCTAAAGGATTTAGATCTGGTGAAGAAGGTGGCCAATCTTCTTGCTTGATAAACTTCGGGCAATTGGCATGGAGCCATTCCTGTGTTGTTTCGGATCGGTGGGACGGTGCAGAATCTTGCTGAAGTATCCAATTTTTTTTGGGATACAATCTGTTAGCATGTGGTAATAAACGTGTAGCCAATACTTCCTGTTTGTAATATTTAGCATTGATTTTTACCCCTTTATCGATGAATTTCAGAGGCAGTTTTCCATTGTGTGACACTGCAGCCCAAACCATAACAGAATTCTTGTTCTGAAAGCGTTTAACAGTTCGAAGATTTTCAGGTATATCCTCGAAGGTTGCTGAATATACAACATCATTTTTAGCATTATAACTTTGTTCTGTACAAAACAGCTTCTCATCAGAGAAAATTATTTTTTCAACACTTTTGCTACCGTGCCGGTTCAGCAATTTCTTACATCTTTGTAACCTTTTTACTATTTGTGCAGTAGACAAACCTTGAACTTTTCTTTTGCGATAAGGGCGAAAACCCAGGTCTTCATTTATGATAAGTTGCATAGTTCTGCGACTGATGTTCTCTTCTGCAGGCCATTTTATTTGCAGAACGTTGTGGATTTCTTCCAATCTTTTCACCAATTCTTTTGATACGTTCTTTTGTACGAACAGTGCGTGGACGACCGGACCTTGGTCGATCTGTACAGCTATTGGTATCCAATAATCGATTTATAGTCCTATATATAAACGTCCTATTAAAACCAAGGCATTTTAATTGCTTAAATATTTTACCTGCAGAAAATCCGCGATCAAAAAGCTGTTTTACCATTAATCTTTTGGCTTCCATCTTTAAAAATATTCTACATGTTTTACTTTAAACAAAAATCGTCTGCGTTTACAAAAAGTTGCCAATCACACAAATAGATAGATAAATTGTTTTTCCAAACGATTAACATTAACTCTTATTTTTTGGAGTGTTACAGTATTTATTAGCCACCCTGTAATAATTACAAGATAAAAAGAACTTTTTATGTACCATGTTTTTAAATTTTCCGTTGAATCATATAAACTTGACAATTCTATGCATTAATAAATGCTTTTTAAATTTTTTTTGATGAATTACCCCATCAACTTCTAAGTTAATGAAGTTGATTGGAAGTTAACTTGCATTTAACTTTTCGTTCCCGTCCCGGCCGATAGATGGCTGCACCAGTCTACAAAACAAAATTGACTGAAAATAACTGAAAATTAATTTAATTCTGCTTAAGTATGGCTAAAAGTATTTTAAAAATACATTGTCATCGTGTTCTGAGCTATTGTAAAAGTTTCAAATGTCTAGCTAGCCGGGAAGTTAGTCAAAAATCGATTTCAAGATTTGTACTGGACAAACACACACACAAACACACAAACAAACAAGAGAGCAAGTTAATAAACACATGGTAAAAATTAATCCTTAAAAATTCTCCAAAAATCAGAAAATAGAGGTAACGATTGGAAAATGATTTCATTTTAAAGAGTTTTTATGATCTTTCTCGTGATATAAATTTTATAAACCCCAGATTATTATTTTAAATTCAAACTTAACAAAAGCTACAAAATTTAAAAAACAGCTTAAAAATTTAATTTAAAAAAATCTAAAAAGAATTTTTCAAAAATCTTTCAAAAATCTTCCCCTACACTACAAGAAGAATCGCCATGCAAAATTTCAGCCCTTTAGGTCCAGCGGTTTGGTCTGTGCGTTATGTGTCAGCCAGCCAGTCAGTCAGTCACGGAACTGTTTTGTATATATAGATTTATTGCAAAACCTAATTTTAACTGTTTGATCACTCTACTTCTATTTGAAGGTCATATTTGAATAGTGGTCTTACTTCATTCTTGTTCATTTTGAGATACAGAGCCTTAAAGTATAATGAGTGCTGAGAAATGACTGCTGAAGTCTGATTTGTAATGCTCTCTGCTGGCAGAAGAAATAAACCGGAGGTGTACCAGTTTATAAATAAGATAGAAATGACTTGTATGAACATGAAAGTGAGGCTAACTCCATTTTTAAAAAAAGTGGAGTTGGACCACTATTCAAATAAGGCCTTCATTTATTCTCGCACATATTGCATTCCACTAGATGGTCGTATAATTGTTCATTTAATTTCTTGCTTCGTAAACGTTATTTTACTACCATTATTGTGCCCCTAATGTGTTCTTCTAGTCATCAACCTATTTAATAAGTGTTATTTGCGAATAAAAAATTCATCTGTACGCAACCTATAATAAAAACAAATTTTTATAGTGATAGAACTAAATTAGTTTTTTTTTCCTTTTAAAATAAGGATTTAAATGTATTCCAACCTGCAAGTATGGATTCGCAGTATATGATGTTTCTTAAAATACCTTATAGCATCGTTACATTGCAAGAAAAGTGAAAGAACCTCCTAGAATCACTTTACTTAAAATACCACTGGCTGGTTTAGAATATTCTGGTTTCGAGCGAGATTACTTGATCATTACGCCAGCCACTATGACTGTTACTAATGAACCTATCCAACAGACCTCAAAGTTACTACTCTTGAAGAGGTTTGACGAACACAAATGAAAGTGTGAAATTTTTTTCTCTGTTTCTAATGGGCGTTTCCTATTTACGATGCACATAAAAATATCTTAAGCTTAATTTTTCTTTCAAATTGTGTTTGTCCCAGTGGTTTTATGTCATCTAATTCCCCGCCCCTTTCTCATTCTGTGCTATTTCATTTAAAAATGGATGCATTCTTGCATTTCCAATGTTCAGTTTTGTAAATCATTTAAGACTCATGTGTACTAACCCTACTGGATTTGCTCACCTGACCCATGAGAAAAATGTGTCTACTATTTACAGCTACGTAAATGCTGATAATTAGGTTCGTAAATTTCGCATAAAAAATATCGAAATCTCGCAAAAAAAATTACAATATATAAAATTTCACATTTATTCGCAAATATATATATATATATATATATATATATATATATATATATATATATATATATATATATATATATATATATATATATATATATATATATACTAGTTGATACCCGTCAAAACATGACGGCTAGATAGTAAATGTACTAATACACAAATTATACTCAACACATCATTGCCAAATGTTGAAAATCATAATAATGCGCAGAAACAAATTAATGCATTTAAGCGGTCTCGTACTTAGTGAGTATTTAAAGCCAGTTTTAAAAATGTCACTGAGCATGTGCATAAATTGATTTTTTAATTGTAAATTATCGCTAATTAAACTGCGCGAAATAAACAATTTCCACCAGGTTTAACCTTATATTTCAAAAACATAATTATCATAAAAATAAAAATTTCAGAGAGAGATCTAGAGAGACTCCTCAGAATAAACGTCTTTATCATTAAAACATGTCACTGAGCATGCGCAGAAATCAATTTTCAATTGTAAATTACCACTAATTAATAGAATTTGCGGTTACAAAAACCAAATTTGACAAATCTACAGATTACCATCTTTCGTTTAAGACCAAAATGAAGTAAATTGATGCAGTAGTTTTCTGTCACGGACTGCCCAAAAAGTCGGCTTACTTAACCCTTTCGCGGCGAACGTCACGTATACGTGACAGCAGCTATCCGCGTTTCTGGCCGATCGTCACCTATACGTGACAGCAGCTATCCGCGTTTCTGGCCGATCGTCACCTATACGTGTCAGTAGTTCGGAACGTTTTATTAGTTAATTTTTGGGGCACAAGATGGCACCGCATGTCTATGAAATTTGGAGTACACGTAGTTGGGACCTTCTATTCGAAAACAAGACTAGTATGAATCACATGCGGTCTATCGTTTTATGTAAACAAACGGAGGAATGGATGTATTGCGTTTGGCTGTCAGCGGGTAGGGCATTTTAACTTTGCACGTGGTCTTTGTTTACGAGATATCTTTGTTTATTTTTCTTTTGCGGTGGGATTGTAGCATTGGGTATATGGGTTTTGAGTCAGAATCAGATTCTGTTGCAGTGAGATTTCTTTCCTTTGATGATTTAATATGGAGAAAAGGAGAAAATATTTAACAGAAGACGAAATTTCTGAATTGATAAGAAATGTGTCTGAAAATGAAAGTAGTGACAGTGATACAAAAATCTCGTCGGGTGAATCTGTTTATTTGGAACACGGAGATCAGAGTGATTATGAAGATATATCAGACATTTCTATTCTGAGTATATCGCGGGACGGTACTTCTTTGTGGTCTTCTCCCGTAAGGGATTTAACTCTACTAACATTCACAGCGGCATGCGGAATAAAAGTCGATGATGCTGTATCAAATGAATTGTATTATTTCAGATGTTTTTTTGATGAAACTGTAATGGATTTAATAACTAAATTAATGCGTATTATATTATACTAACCAAATTAATGCGTATGAGAGGTTCATAAATCCGGAAAGTGAACAGAGTTTATCCTCGAAGTATTTTTGCCTGTAACTAAAGAAGAAATGTTTGTTTAATTTGCTTTGACAATTTTAATGGGTATCGTTAAAAAACCAAAAATTAAGATGTACTACTCAACGAATCCAATGATTGCAAAACCTTTTTTCAGTAAGGTTATGAGTCGGGACCAACGCATCGAAATTCTTCGATACTTGCATTTCACTTCTACTAATGCCAAAAAGATTGAAAAAATTAAACCTTTTTTAAATTTAATCATTCAAAACTTTCAGAGTTCTTGATATATTATTGACATATTCTGGATATATTCCTGATAGGAATATATCAGTTGATGAAAGTATCTTACTGTGGAAAGGGAGAGTAGGATTTCGACATTATGTCCCAGCGAAAAATATTTTAAAATGTATAACAAAATTTTTTAGTGGAAAAATAATAAAAGAATGTGTAAATAACCCATATATAGCTTAAATAAATAGATTTGTTTGTAAATGTTACTATTTCGGAATTTTTCGTAACTTTAGGCTTAGCTCTTAAAAGTCCGCCGGCCTGGAGGGTACGCTCACGAGAAAAACTTCCGGCCTCAGAGGAAAGCGCGTGATCGGAACTGCCGTCGCGAAAGGGTTAAATATATAGATATTAAAAAATTTCGCATTTATTATAAGAAAGGTTCAGTATCAAAATTCTTAGTTAAAAGCTAACACTCTAGTAGTCTCCCCATTCTGTTCCTTAAGTCTTTTGCAATAAATAATAAGCAAATTTCGAGATTGAGATGTCTCGGTTAAAGACCGTGGATGGTCTTAGATAAGCAATTATGTTAATAAATTATTACTATTATCACCTAATTTCGCTTTAAAAGCCGTTTATCACCGAATTTTCGCCGATAAGCAGTAAAAAAATAATTTTCGCATTCATTCGCTCATATCGGCAAATTTCGCATTTATTAGCATCTATTTCATAAATACGAAAATTTCGCATCCCTACGGATAATCCAATAAAAATGGTATTTTCAGATAGCTTGAACTTTTTTGCCCCTTCCAACAAGATTCTTTTATAAACTTCGTCCACCAAAGAAATTTAGGAGAGTTTAAAACACACTAGACCAGATTTTGCTCCCCGAATAATTTAAATAAAAAAATATTTTTTGAGTTTTTTTTAAACTAAAAATGCCCCAGGGTGTAAAATTTCTACCTGTATTACGGATTACAATTTTTTTTTTTAAATCTTTCAATCCGTCTGCAATCTATGGACATATTTTCTCCGCAGGTTAGCATTGAGGTAAGCGAATCCAATAAGGTTAGTACACATCAGTCATAATTACTGGAGATAGTCTTTGACCATGAACCTCTAACAACTTTAAATTCCTGCATCCTTGTCTATTCGTAAGCATAATTATAAAGTTCAAAACACTTTGAAAGTGGACCTGAGAAACACCTTTTAGGTTACGGTACTGAATAATGGTGGCTCAATTAAAATGCTGGCTTGCGGTTGGCACCAATACTGCCCGTTGGAGAGGAAAGGCTTAATTTTTTTTCTTATGCATGATTAATCTATATATATAAAACAGTTCCGTATCTGACTGACTGACTGACATACAACACACAGACCAAACCGCTGGACCTAAAGGGCTGAAATTTTGCATGGCGATTCTTATACTATAGGGGTGCACTAAGAAAGATTTTTCAAAAATTCTTATTAGATTTTTTAAAATTAAATTTTTAAGCTGTTTTAGTAGCTTTTTTTAAGTTTGCATTTAAAATAATAATTTGAGGGTTAAAAAATTTATATCACGAGAAAGATCATAAAAATACCTTTAAAATGAAATCTTTTCGAATCTTTACCTCCTATTTCTGATTTTTGGTGAATTTTTAAAGATTCATTTTTAGAATTTAATTTATTAAATGCCGATCACGTGATTTCTTTTTCTGGTACTTTAAATAAATTTATCGTCACGTGCATAACAACTAAATAGACAAAAAAAAATTTTTTTTTCTTGCTAATGCGGCAGACGATTGGACATTATTTTGTCTATAAAAATATCCCTTACGATTTTTTTATAAATATATATATTTTTTTCTACATCGATTGTATATATTGATCGTCGTATTTATTATAAATATATATATGTATATATATATATATTTGTTTTTTTGTTGTTGCATTAATTCCATACATTGACCGTTGTATTTAATTTGAATGTATTCCGTAGCGAAGTGCGGGTTTTCAGCTAGTCTATATATATAAAACAGTTCCGTAACTAACTGACTCACTGACTGACTGATTGACTGACTGATATACAATGCACAGACCAAACCGCTGGACTTAAAGGGCTGAAATTTTGCATGGCGATTCTTATAGTATAGGGGTGCACTAAGAAAGATTTTTCAAAAATTCTTATTAGATTTTTTAAAATTAAATTTTTAAGCTGTTTTAGTAACTTTTTTTAAGTTTGCATTTAAAATAATAATTTGAGGGTTATAAAGTTTATATCACGAGAAAGATCATAAAAATTCCTTTAAAATGAGGTTTTTTTTCGAATCTTTACCTCCATTTTCTGATTTTTGGTGAATTTTTAAAAATTAATTTTTCGAATTTAATTTATTAAATGCTTATCACGTGATTTCTTTTAAAGTACTTTAAATAAATTTATCGTCATGTGTATAACAACTAAATAGACAAAAAATATTTTTTTTCTTGCTAATGCAGCAGACGATTGGACATTAGACAAAAAATATTAAAATCCAGTAAAAGATATTATGTTCCTCAAACTGTACTATATTAACTGTACTATATTCTTTAGTATTTCCTATTACATTTAATTTGAATATTTTCTTCTACATTATCTTGTCTATAAAAATATCCCTTACGATTTTTTTATAAATATTTTTTTATTTTTTTACATCAATTGTATACATTGATCATCGTATTTATTATTATTATATATATATATATATATAAGCATTAATTGCATACATTGACCGTTGTATTTAATTTGAATGTACTCCGTAGCGAAGCGCGGGTTTTCAGCTAGTTCTTATATAAGGAGAGATGACCGTAGAGCTGAAAATGCCAACCAGCCTTTCACATTCTGTGTCGTTAACACTACATCGCCGCCAGTCTTAACACCTAAAGAATAATTAAAGCCTTCATTCACGTCTTTTGTCGAACATTTTCGTTATCACTGAGATTGTGTTAGGAAGACGAAAAAAAAATGTGGGGAGGGAAACATCTGTCTTATCACGTAGGTGGGGATGGATTACGAAAGCATAAATCACTCAAATAAGTTGTTTGGATTCAGCGTTGGACACGGAAAACGCGACGTTTCCGCAGTCGCGTGTAGAATATATGTTTTAAGAAAAACTGTCTTCCGTTCTTTTAATTCGCATGTACGGAAGTTGAAGTTTCTTGGAATCTCGAGCGCGAAGAAATTGGTCGAATCGTAGCAAAGAAAAAAAAATCGAGTAGTCTCTTCTAACGAAACTACCGCGTGTTATTAACGTAAGATTACTTATCATTGATTACCTCTTTTGTATATATATATATATATATATATATATATATATATATATATATATATATATATGTATGTATATATATATGTATGTATGTATATATATATGTATGTATGTATATATATATGTATGTATGTATGTATGTATATATATATGTATGTATGTATATATATATGTATGTATGTATATATATATATATATATATATATATATATATGTAATAGCACGGGCGCGGGCCGACGAAGGAAGGCCCGAGTGGTATTTCTTTTTAGGTAAAGATGGATGACTTGTCGCCCGGCCGTGCATCACATGTTTAATTTCCTTTCCCGCTTTTCATCTCACCCTCGGACACATAAAACACCACAACGTTAATTTAATTACATCTTTATTAAGTTTTCCAAGTCGTCCGCCCGGGATTATATGACAGACCGATTCTTACAGAGTGTGTCTAATTTTAGACACCAGATAGTTTTATAAAGTCATTCCATCACGTGACACAGAGGTGTGACTTACATTTTGATTGGATAAAAGTTATTTGTTGATGCTCTGATCTGATCTAATTCGGTAGCCACGCCGCGTCGAGCTTAATTTCGGTAAAAAGTCAGCCATCTTTAATAATATTGCCTGGGGTTACAAAGGCTATTACTATGGGATTTCTATATAAGTTTTACTGGGATGACAATGCTAAAATTTAGAATATCTCTTGGATTTTAACACGAATGCCCAAGGGAAATTACCTATTTCAAGGAATTAAAAAAGGGTTTGTAATTTGGAATAGTAAAGTGAGGAATTAATAGTTTTTAAATGTTAATATTGTTGAACTAAGAAATTACTAGCTTTTAATATTATAGAATATCCCCCCCGTCCGAGAAGAGGTTGACCTACAATGCCTGCATTGGAGGGCAGACTCACTCAGATGAGTGAGAAGAATGGGCATTAAAAAGTTTGGGATAAGTTAACATTTCAAATTCAATTAAAGTTAAATTGCAAAAGTTTTCTTTTTTTTTTAAAAATCACGTGATGAGCTGACATAGCACATTTCAAAATTGAATACATAAAAATACACTAATGATTTACTAATTTATGAACACAATAAAAAAAAATTATAGAAATTAATGATCAATTATAGAAAATTGTAAATTATATAAATTTCTTATATTGTTGCTGTGAAAAACAATTAAATTTAAATATGCACTTATCATCAAATGAAGACAATGCTGAGCAGGGCGGCCGTCCCCACACAACAAATTCTCAAAAAAAAAAAAATCAATTAACATAACCAAAAATTTGTAAACTACCAAAAATTTTCACTGGAAACATACATTTAATACAATATCTACCATCATCTCGATTTGAATAATACAGAATAACGAAACATAGTAATAAAAATATCAAAAACAAACAAAAATTAAGTAAATGAAGTTGATTTTGATAACAGGATGAAAAATTCAAAACTTCTTCCTCAACGTTCACTACTATGGAGTGAGTCCAAAAAAGTTTATTAACTTATCTTGTAATGATTTATCTGTGCAACATTTTTAGTCCTGTCACAGTCATTAGTATGTTGAGGAAAATACACCAATTAAAAAAAAATCACAGTCTTTTTAGTGCTGTGTCATTCCTGCTTCACAAACGTAGAATACATAAACATCACATTATCTTGACTTGTTTACATATAAAGAAAATTAGTCCTTTAGTTACATAATAAAAATCACAGTTTATAATAAAAATCACACTTTCAATAAAAATCACAAGATTTAATAAAATCACATTTCAAATATATCAATTGTACATAAAAATTACAAAACATATCACTCATTATCTAGTTTTCGTATCTTTATTTATCTCATTATTTTTTCTTAATATCCATTATCTCCTTTATTTCAACATTACTTATTATCAGCAAAAAAAAAAAATCTCTTTTCAATATCATTTATATTTCTTATTCTCATTTCATCATTTCTTATATTCATTTTATTTCGACAATATTTATTCATTCCAAAATTCTATTCAATATTCTTTAATTATACTTATTCATATTTATTCTAACTTTATTTATTCTCAATACTTTTCACTTTATTTTCAAATTATTTATCTACTATTCATTTGTGTACACTTATTATAAGTTTATGTGGATCCATTTCCTTGTTTTGAAGGTACCTTGTTGTATGTGTGTTCCCCAACTCTTAGTCTCAAATTCTTTAATTCTACCTCTAAGCAGTGAGGGTTGTGTTTATGTTTGTGTAACAAGTGGGTTTTCTTTCTCCATATTGTTCTCTGACTAATAAGGAGGAAGAGTCTTTTAGCCGTACAGTGGACTAACCGTAAATCTCCGACAGAATATGACTGCGTTGGAAAACAGCATCTTGCATAGTACACAGATGGAGAAAAAGGAAAAGGTGCAGTTGTCATACCTGTGGGAGTATAATATATAGAAATGGGAGGACAAAAGGAGTGGCCATCCCAGCCCTGTTTTAGTCATTACTCAAGCAAATAGTCTTCAGCACTTTAAGTGACTGAGTTGTTGAATTAAAAACAAATAGTAAAAAATTAAAAAAGATCTTAAACAGTTGGGACGACATCCAACGCGCTTGTAGAGTTGGGTGATAGGAAAGTGTTTTTCAAGAAATAGGAAATTTACTGAAAGGTTAAAGAAGTAGAGTTGTCATAGTCGGTGTTTAAATTGAGATCCAAAAAAAAATTCACATATAATAGTATTCTTAAGAAGAAAGTTTAAGTTAGACAGTTTTTTTTTTTTTTTTTTTTTTTTTTTTTTTTTTTTTTTTTTTTTTTTAAATATACCTTTAGTAGGACAACACATAATTAATTATATCGATTTAAAAAAAATATAATGATGTTAAGCATCACATAGAAAAGAAAGAAAAATGGATCTAATGTTTGTCATTATTCGTGGTGTAGTTTTAAGCTCTCTGGTGCATTATAATATCTCAATCTGCAAGCATGGACAATTTCAGAATCTCGTTTAGTGTGAAAGTTTGGTCTATCAATTTTATATTCAATAGAATTCAAAATACACAACATATGAAAGTATTAAACACACACTAATAAAATACTCCTAATACCAATAATAACAATAATAATACCTTAATATTCTCTATCAATTGCCATAATTTAATGTTAATGTTCAAATTTCAAACTATTATTCTATCAATTGACACAAATAATCAAAATAATAATCACAAATAATAATCTTTTACCAATAGACATCTCAGTTTTAATAAGTTAATCATGAAATCGATAAACCAAAATTAATTTTTCTTTTCTTATATCACATTTTGGTATGAATCCTCGCTGTAAAGTTCCCAAATATTCATCATTTGTATTTAATATCTTAAAACATATTTTTCATTATAATATTATCTTTCCTATTTATTTATTTTTCTTCATTATTTCTATTTCGAGAATTTTCTGGGGCGGATGAACTAAATATAACATACAATGGTTTTTTAATTCTCCAATTGTGGTTTTTTGGCACCCTAAGTCATGTTATAAAGACGTTCCGTTTATATGAAATCCATAGAACGCCTTTTGATTGTCGACTCAAACCACCGGAAATCTCCTTTACTTCAATTCGTAGAACAATTTACGAGGTCTCAACATCAAATGTAATATGTCAAAGTACTTAAATTATAAAATTTTCTTGATGTCTGAAATTTATTATGTTATCCCTGCAGATATTTTCCAAAATCAAAACCACAGGCATCATATGTTTAAATTTAGAGTCGCAAAAAATTCTAAGTTAAATGAATCAAAACAAGTTTGGCTCTTTCCATGATCGTGTTTACAAAACTAATGCTGAGCATTCAAATTTATTGCGGAGGCGACCTTCGAAATGTACAACGCGCTCGAAAACGGAAATGATTTACGTTATTATTTTTTCTTTTTCTCCGCGACGATTCAGAACTGCGTGCAAAATTACATACTCATAACATTACTTAACTCATTTAATATTTCAGTTTAACGTAACCAAGGATCATTAATTATCTTAAAACACTAAAATATTCATTATCAGAAAAAGAACATGGAAATATTATAAAATTACACTAAAAACACACACTTATAATAAATTTATCACATATAAGTCTCAAAAATTTCTTTAAATTCAAATATCTTATAATAGGAAAAAATATACTCTTAAAATTCTATCAAAATGCAAATCAACATGAAACATTTTAAAATCAAAAACAAAATACACGTTTTAAACCAATGATTCCTACTTTCGTTTTACTTTTTATCGATTTATTTTTTATCATCAGTACTTAATTAAATCAATAATTTGAAAATACTTTCACCGAAACACATTTATAATAAATTTTTATCAATATCTATTAATATTAAAATTTTCACCCTTAACAATAATTCGTAAATTTTAGCTTACCAATTGAAGTGGTTATTCACACTCTTTACCATTATCCTTATTAATTTTCACCATTAGTATTTCCAAATTAATTATACACATTTTTCATATATTTAACATCTGCAGCTCGGTTCTGAATTTATCTTGGTGAAGTTCTTAGCTTAGCTAGTCCCAAGGTGACAGTTTTTATTTCGAAATAGTCCTAGAACTCAGTATCCCAATTGGAGATGACACTAGATGACAGTCTCTCATAAAAGTGAATTTCCAGTCAATTAAATTCAAAACTTCGCACGTTGTATTCAACAGACTATTCCACTGCACACAGCATGTTTTCGCAGAATTTCTCGGGATATTTTTATCCCCAGGTCAACGATTAGTGAAAATCGACGTTTCACATAATCTGAAAATATTTTTTCACGAAATCTCTGCCACGAAACTTCGGAAGTTCACACATGATTCGACGACTGAAAAATATTCAAAACTAACACTGGTGGTCACTCCGAAGTAAGCGACATCATCTTGACTTAATGTAATCCGGAAATGAAACTCCTTTTTGACACAAAAATTTAAATTTCAGATTCAATCAAAGTTCACTTCGTGGGAATCCACGGGATTTGTACGCGACACACTCAGCCCAATATTGTATTCCAGTAAAGTTATCAATGTCACATGGTAAGATAGGGGAGTTTTTTCTCCGTTGAAAAGGATTGATGGCGGCTCAACTCACTGTCTGTATCCGAGGGGAGGTCCATCCTACCGACTTTTGTAATAGCACGGGCGCGGGCCGACGAAGGAAGGCCCGAGTGGTATTTCTTTTTAGGTAAAGATGGATGACTTGTCGCCCGGCCGTGCATCACATGTTTAATTTCCTTTCCCGCTTTTCATCTCACCCTCGGACACATAAAACACCACAACGTTAATTTAATTACATCTTTATTAAGTTTTCCAAGTCGTCCGCCCGGGATTATATGACAGACCGATTCTTACAGAGTGTGTCTAATTTTAGACACCAGATAGTTTTATAAAGTCATTCCATCACGTGACACAGAGGTGTGACTTACATTTTGATTGGATAAAAGTTATTTGTTGATGCTCTGATCTGATCTAATTCGGTAGCCACGCCGCGTCGAGCTTAATTTCGGTAAAAAGTCAGCCATCTTTAATAATATTGCCTGGGGTTACAAAGGCTATTACTATGGGATTTCTATATAAGTTTTACTGGGATGACAATGCTAAAATTTAGAATATCTCTTGGATTTTAACACGAATGCCCAAGGGAAATTACCTATTTCAAGGAATTAAAAAAGGGTTTGTAATTTGGAATAGTAAAGTGAGGAATTAATAGTTTTTAAATGTTAATATTGTTGAACTAAGAAATTACTAGTTTTTAATATTATATATATATATATATATATATATATATATATATATATATATATATATATATAATGTCAAAATTTTGGCACATTTTGGTACTTTTCTGTTTAACTGTCTACTGCTTGTCCAAGTGATACAGACTGGGTTTAGCACGCTGCGAAAATTGTAACTCGCGAGGTACGGACGGAGGGTTTTAGTGTCTGAAATTTTGATTTCCGGAGGACTGTTATGGAGGAACGTAATCCTACGTTAAAAAGAAACACTTTTGAAATTTTGCAGACATTTTATGAACATTATAGAGAAATAAGATTTTATTGTGCTTATACTAGTCATATTTACGTATTATTATTATTATTTAGTAAAGCCAAGGCCAGGTTTAAGGTTATTGTGTACTAACCCTATTGGATTCGCTCACCTCAATGTTAACCTACAGAAAAATGTGTCTACTTTTTACAGCTACATAAATGCTGATAATCCAATAAAAATGGTGTTTTCAGATAGCCAGAACTTTTCGGGTCCTTGCAACAGGATTCAATTGATAAATTTCATTCACCAAAGGAATTTAGGAGCGTTTAAAACACACTATACCAGATTTCTGTGAAACACAAACAAGAGCTCGATACAATATATAACTTAACAAGGCATTCCACGCTTTATAAAAGAAGTGTAAAAGAACATGTGATTTGCTTTAAATTTCCGTACCGGAAAGGTAAGATTCCGTGCGACGTCTCTTGAACATGATCTCTCGTCTGAGGAACTTAATATGACGTCAGTGCTAGAGACGATAGGTCAATAGTTGTATACTAACACCCTCTAGTCTGTTTTGCAACTCTGTTACTGTCGACATGTAAACGTTTGCAATAATTGCGATAAAAAGCGCACCAATCAAACAAACAAAGAAAGAAACAAACACTTAAGTTCTACTTTATACGCAACATACGTCATTTCAATGTCATTGGGACGAGAAAGAACTGTCAGCAGTAATTGGCAAGAGGTCTCAATGTTTTCCGTTACTCAGCTCCTATCGTAACTGCAACCTTGACCTTATCATATTCACAATACGAAAGTTTAGCACTCAATTCTGTATACGATATTTAGCCGGTTCTTTAATGTACTTTATGATTATTTAAATACATAATTTGTTTGAGATCACAGAATATTAGCACATTTGTTTTATTTATTCACTTGGTGTCTATCATAATCATATGGTTTCAGTATCAATGAAAGATATATTTTTCATTGCATGTAAGTTTTTGGTTTGCTCATCTCGTGTATTTCTCTATAATAAGTTTGTAATTCAATTGTCTTAAATCCTTTTTCAAAATAACTAATTTATATTTATTCATGCAACTGCAACATGCGCGAATCTGATTTATTTCACTGTAAACTTCTGTTTAAACTGTTACTTTTTGAACCTTTAATTCTGGATCTAATCACTCAACCTTTACTTCCTTTTGCTTCTTTTCGTATTGTAAAATCAGTAAAAATTTGACCTATGTCAAAATTTTTACTTTGTTATCATCCTTCTACTCTATTCTTACTAGTGGAGCATTTATATATGCATTGAGCCAAATATTTCGAATGACCAGATTCCTCCTAAGCATTTACTGTGATACTCAAACTGTTAAAGAAAATTTTTCGGTTAACCTTACGCATCATGTTCTTAAAATGTTAAAGGTCATTTTTTCATGGCCTAGAAATGGCCGTTTGTCAACTAATGACGGACGGCTAGCATACTGAGCAGAGGATATTTTAGGTATTTCTGAGCTGAGAAATAGAATGATTTTTAAAAGTCTGCTATCCTAAAACTAAAATAGCATACGTAACATTAAAAAAAAGCTGTTTTGAAAGTTTGGCTATGAACTGATATGCAATTTAATCCCCAGATTAAATTTTAAACGAGCTCCAGCTGAAATACATGCAATGTTGGAGAAAAGCCCATGGTAAATATTGCTGATCACATTCTAAAAGTTCGGGGTTTGATGGTATAAATTTCGCCATTCTTTAACGATGATAGTAGGCTAAATAGAAGGAAGATATTTTATATATAAGGCTATACTCATCAGATATCAGTTTGAAGTAGTTTGCTATTATTGTTCTTAAACAGCACAGCATTTATATATAGTATTTATATATATTTCTTTCTTTTCACTGTAAATTATAATGCAGTTTCACTGTAAATAATTTCATTGCAAATAATGTTTCACTGTAAATTATAATGGTAGCGCGTTTTTCCCGAATTATATTTTGAATAAGCTCCACCTCAAAGCATGAAATGGTTAAGGAAATATTTTGGTAATTATTGCTTATCACACTCAAAACTTTTGAGAACTTGATGGTTAGAAATCGGCCGTTTGTGTAGAGATGACGGAAGGCCTACGTGATGTAAGAAGATATTTTTAAATACTTACCCCACCAACAACATAGAGTAACTCCCAAAATGGAGGGTACACTTATTTTTGCTATGAAAAGTCATGTTTGAATGAAGAAAAACTCATGAAATCGGGAAAACTGTCGGACTTTATAAACATAGACGCGTTAAGACATTTAATGTTCATCATTCTTCATAAATAAAAACGAACAATTACGTTTAATTATACAAAATTACCAACTTATGAAGGAAATGGGAAAATACTTGACCTAAAAAAATTGAGAGCACCAAGAGTTTTTTTTTGCATACAAAATAAAAAAAACCGGAGAATCAATATTTAGTAGCATATCTTTTTGCTGTAATGGCTGCCTCCAATCGTCTTGGCGTGTAATCTAAAAGATTTTTAGTTGTTTAGGCAGATATTTTATACCATTCTTTTTAAAATATAATTATCGCATGTTCTTTACTGGTGATGTGGTGCTTTCGCACAGCTTTTTCAGGCAGACATTTTCTCCTATTCTTCTTTTTGAAATGTCTCACATGTTCTTTACTGGTGATGTGGAGCTTTTGCACAGCTTTTTCAGGCAGACATTTTCTCTCATTCTTTTTGAAATGTCTCACATGTTCTTTACTGGTGATATGGTGCTATTGCACAGCTTTTTCCAAAACTGGACCAAATATTCTCGATAACATTCAAGTCAGGAGACTGTGGTGGGGTCTTAAACTATTGTGGACAGTGATACAGCAGCAAATGCTTTACTATATCTGTGCTCAGATGTCACAATGTTATAAGAAATTTATGTGACAGCAATTCTAAGATTCAAGATGTCATGAAAAATCAGTAATTTTGTTTTACATGAGTAAACGTGGCACCAATGTTTCAGAAAATTAGTTAGCTATTACTTACAGAAATTACAGTAAAGAGAAAATATCGGCGAACGAGAATCCGGGATGTGATAAACTCAATTTTTTAAAGAAAAGTTTCCTATAATATTTTGCCATCTGAGCACAAATATATGCTGTGATCTTGGGATCCTTATCTTGTTGAAATGGGAAATTTGATAACAATTCCAATTTAGCAGCAGTATCCTTCTATTGTTTCTTAAGTATATCAAGGTATGTCTTCCTGTCCATGATTCTATCGATAAATACAAGCGTTCTCACCCCTGCTTCTGCCATACACCCCTCCTCCCCCAGTGGCGCACCCAGGATATTTTCTGGGGGGGGGGGGGGCGAGATGAACGTATAAAAATATTTATAATGCATGGGGGGGCCGAGATGAATGGATAAAAATATTTATAATGCAAAATCAATATTCATAATGAAATTTCTATTTCTTTGAGGAGGGGCAGCCCCCCCCCCTAGGTGCGTCACTGTCCACCCCCCCCCCCCCCAAAAAAAAACCACTACTGACCCACCTCCATGCTTAACGGCTGGAATTTAATTTTTTGGATCGAAAGCAGTATTTGTCTTGCGCTACACTTTGTTAAGTCCATTACTGCGAAAAATATACTTACTTTCATCACTAAAAATAATTTCATTCCAAAACTGTTTGGGCTTTAATATGGGATCTTTTTCTAACTGTAATCTCTTACCTCTGTTCCTTTTACTAATAAAGGTCTTTTTTATAAGTTTTCCTTCTATTATAGGCAGTTATTCTGATGACTCTGCGCACCGTTTTTGGAAACACAGACTTACGAAAGTTATAAAAATACTTGAAGGACTATTTAGAGTATGCCGCCCACATGGTGTAGTGGTTAGTGTTCTGAGCTGCCACGCAGGTGGCTTGGATTCAAATCCCGAATAAGGTTTGGTCGTTTCCGTGTCGCACGCCCCCCCCCCCTCACAATGAGCAGTGCTGGCTCACCTCTCGGATACTCCCATAATAAAGTAGCCAGAAAAAATAGCGGTTAATAACAAAAGGTGAATGTCTAACGACAAATGCTTCCGCATTAGACTGAAATAAATATTTGGAGTATTTATTTTGGTATAAACCTTTGTTTGATGGAAAATTCTCCTCTCTACTGTTGAGATCAGCAGTCTTTTTTTGCCTCTTCCTACTTTATTTTCTACAGCGCCATTCTTTTTAAATCTTTAAACGACTTTTCTAATGCGATTCACACTTCGGCCAACTATTTTACCTACTTTTCACAAGGATTTACCTTCATTTGACAGATTAATAACTAGTTTTCTTTCCTCTATCGTTATTGTTTCCTTTCTATTCTCAATTTTCAATCCAATTAACAGTTAACAGATACTAATTTTGTAATAGAATGACCTATTTGTGGAATTGATGTACTGTAAATGTTTATAGAGTAATTTATATATATAAAACAGTTCCGTGATTGACTGACTGACTGATAACGCACAGACCAAACTGCTGACCTAAAGGGTAGAAATTTTGCATGGCGATTCTTCTTATAGTATAGGGGTGCACTATGAAAGATTTCTGAAAAATTCTTCTTGGATTTTTTTAAATTAAAGAATGTTACAAAAACAGCTTAAAAATTTAAAGTTTGCATTTAAAATAATAATCTGAGGGTTATAAAATTTATATCACGAGAAAGATCATAAAAATTCCTTTGCAATCTTTTTCGAATCTTTACCTCTATTTTCTGATTTTTTTGGTGAATTTTTAAATATTAATTTTTTAGAACTGAATTTATTAAATGCTAATCACGTGGTTTCTTTTCTTTTTCTGATACTTTAAACTAATTTTGCTTCACGTGCATAACAACGAAATAAATCTTTCATAAATCTTTCATTGACAAAATTTTTTTTTTTCTTGCTAATGCGGCAGACGATTCGACATTAGCGCCCTTTACACGTACGTTCTTTCGCGAGTGCTTGGAGCGTACGGGATTACGCGTGGGAAAACTTGCAGTACGCTCAAAAGCAGCTTTCCCTTCCTCTCGGACATCTTCACACGTGCACTCAATCGCGCGGGATCATGGTTTCATGCGGGAAAAAGCGTACGTGTAAAGGGCACTATTATCCCAAAAAATATTAAAATACAGTAAAAGAATTATTCCCCAAACTATACTATATTCTTTAGTGTGTTCTATTAGATTAAATTTGAATATTTTCTTCTACCTTATTTTGTCTATAAAAAATATCTGTTACGATTTTTTATAACTATATTTATTTTTGTTTTTTTGGCATTAATTGCATACATTGACCGTTGTATTTAATTTGAATGTACTCCGTAGCGAAGCACGGAGTACATTCAAATACGGAGTAGCATTGGAGTTACTGACAGCTAGCCCCACCGGTCAAACAACTGTGTTTACTAGGGACTTACTACGAAATGAACTTTCGATGTGACGCACGGCCGGCCGGTTAGCACCCTTCCTCCCACGCACCCGGCCCCTTGGCTGATGTCACACACACACACACACACACACACATATATATATATATGTGTGTGTGTGTGTATGTGTGTGTCTGTCTGTCTGTCAAAATTTTGACGAATTTTGGTACTTTTCTGTTTAACTGTTTACTGCTTGTCCAAGCGATACAGACTTGTTTTGGCGTGCTGCGAAAATTATAACTCGCGAGGTACGGGCGGACGGTTTTAGCGTCTGAAATTTTGCTTTCCGGGGGAGCGTTATGGAGGAACTTAATCCTACGTTAAAACAAGTGTACCCTCAATTACACTGTAAGTGTTATTTCATTGTACTTAAACCGCACAACGTTTATAAAGTTATTTTGAATGTTTGTCTACATATTAGAATGCAGTGGAATTGCACCAAAATTCTTCTTTAAATAATGTCAGATTTCTTGAAATGTATGACACATTATGCAAAAGGATTTGGTAAACATTGCTTATGTCTTAATTTTTTTTTTTTTTTTTTTTAAAGGCTGGTTTTGAATCAACAACTATAAGCATACTAGAAAGAAAAGTTTGTTTCTTTTTAAACCATACAAACAAGGGAGTCTAATTTCAAAGTTTGAAAAGGATAACTTTAAAAACTGTTTGTCTGTGTAATTCGGAAAAGAGTTGCATACGCTCATAGAAGCAAACGACTGTTTTATTAAATAGTTAATCTATATAGTTAAGTTGCTAAGCCGACTTTTTGGGCAGTCCGTGAGAGAATTCTAATGCATCAATTTACTTCATTTTGGTCTTAAACGAAATGTTATAATCTTTAGATTTATCAAATTTGGTTTTTGTAACCGCAATTTCTATTATTTGGCGATAATTTACAACTAAATATATATTTCTGCGCATGATCAGTGGCATCTTTAAATCTGTCTTGAAACTCACTGTTTCTGCGCAGGCTTAGTGAAATGTTTTAATGATAAACACGCTTATTCCGAGGAGTCTCTGTAGATCTCTCTGCCATTTTTATTTTATGATAATTATGTTTATGAAATATAAGATTAAATCTGATGGAAACTGTTTATTTTGCGCTGTTTAATTAGCGATAATTTACAATTAACTAAAAAAAATTGCCTTCTGCGCATGCTCAGTGACATTTTTAAACCTGGCTTTAGATACTCACTAAACACGAGGCCGCTTAAACACATTAATTTTTTTCTGCACATTATTGTGATTTTCAACATTTGGCAATGATGTGTTGAGTATAATTTGTGTATTAGTACATTTATTTGCTATCTAGCCGTCATGTTTTGACGGGTACCTAGTGACAATAATCCCCGAATGAACACAAAATAAATACAGTGACACAGACATACAAAGAATTCGAATCCTTTCACAATCCCCTTCCACAGAACTGGTTCTGCGAGTCTTGATTCCAGATAATACGTTCTAAACATTTTTTTGCGGCGATTCAAGATCAGCGATAGCCCCACACGACAAAAAGAGAAGAAAAATCAGATCATGATAGAAATCCAGTTCGCGCCCCCAATTTTTTTTTATTTTTTTATAAACCAATACCAAGAGCCCGGCTGTCCAGTGCTTTAGTTTTTTCTTCGGTTTTTTTCAGTTCGTGAGTCACGATCCATTATCTTCAAGAAAGATTATTTTGGTCCAAAGAGGTTAAAAATAGCGGCATATTGAGGTGGATGAAGTCAAAAACGAAAGTGAAATAGTACACGGATGTTTTAGCCAGAAAGTATTCTCTCATCGCTGTTAAAAGTCTGTTTTGAGGAGCTGTTTAGGTTAAAAGGATCCGGAACTTAAAAGTTTATCAGTTTTTATCTACCGACATTTCGAAGTATTTTTTTTCTCAGATGTATCATATACAGAGGCTGTTCACACATTTTTTAGACGATGTATATTGTATTCACAAAACTAAATTACATAAAATTCTTGTGTTTTAAATGTTCTATTTGACATCCCTTATTCTGAACTATCTTTCGACACCGCAATTTTCAGGATAATAATGCCTTTTGAAGTGTCAGAAGAGGTATTCTATCCCATTCCTCCTGAACAGTTTTCCAGAGACCTGTAAGGGTTTTGGGACGACGTTTGGATAATGCAGATTTTAAAAGTCCGAAAGCACAAAAATCCATAGGTGATACATCGGGAGATTTAGTAGGGATATCAGTGAAGGGTATGGCCTTGATACCAGTTTTTTGTTCCATTTCTTTTAGGAAATTTACAGTGGATTTTGATGTATGACTGCTAGCTTTGTCCTGATGGAGTCTCACAGATTGATGGCACTGTGGGTAAAGCGATGGTATTTCATTAAGAAAAATTGGCGATATAATATGTTCCTGATAGTATTTGGAGTTAATCTTGACATTTTTGTCCACTCTCTTCATTTTTAACTTGCCATTATAAAAAAAACCAGCAACAATCATGAATCCCTTAGAAAAACTTTCTTTCGATTCTTTGAACCATGTACTTCAATTTTTTTCTCCCCTTTTATGATAATAAATGGCTCTTTTACTGTTGCAATCATTTAAATACACCCATGATTCATCTATTGTGACAATTGTTTTCCATTTTTCTTTGGATAAGTGTTTCCCATATAGAATTCTGAAGCGTGTCCAGCGTTCAGCGATATGATTTGGAAGAAGACGATGCACATTGCGTTTTTTCGCTTTCTTAAGATTTAAATCAACGTTTATCATTTTGTTTACAGTGGACACCGAGCATTTTAATGATTTTGCAACTGTCCTTTGACTAGGGGGATTTTCTTTTAACATTAAACAACGTACCTTTGCAATAGTCGAAGATGTCCGTTTTTTCCTTGGATACTTGTTTGGAATTTTTGTCCCACTTGAGGCTCCAATTTGACGTTTTTTTTCCTTTCTTGTTGACGATATTACCTATCGACGCTTTAGATATCACAAAACCATGACTCTCACATCGTTTTTGGATAACGGAGTAAGTATATTTCTCTTCGGAAAGAGCATAAATGTAGCCTTCGAACCACTGCTTTGTTAAAAACGCCATTTTGAATAAAAACAAAACTTTCAAGCCGCAGACGATAATTTTGACTTTTAAAAACATAGTACAATTGCAATTATTTCTTTTGCAGCAAACAATTTTTTATTACCGCTTACCAAAATCGTCTAAAAAATGTGCGAACAGCCTCTGTGTGTATATATATATATATATATATATATATATATATATATATATATATATATATATATATATATATATATATATATAGTGCCATTTATACGAATAATAATATTTATATTTAAAAACATTTATTAGATCCTCGTTAACGTAAATATGTATAACTAGCTGAAAACCTGCACTTCGCTACGGAGTACATTCAAATTAAATACAACGGTCAATGTATGCAATTAAATCCAAAATAAATAAATATATAAATATATATATTTATAATAAATACGACAATCAATGTATACAATAGATGTAAAAAAAATTCTATTTATAAAAAAATCGTAAGCGATATTTTTATAGAAAAAATAATGTAGAAGAAAATATTCAAATTAAATGTAATTGGACATACTAAAGAATATAGTACTGTCAATATAGTACAGTTTGAGGAACATAATATCTTTTATTCTATTTTAATATTTTTTTGGATACTGTCCAATCGTCTGCCGCATTATCAAGAAATTTTTTTTTGTCTATTTAGTTGTTATGCACGTGACGATAAATTTATTTAAAGTACCAGAAAAAGAAATCACGTGATCAGCATTTAATAAATTAAGTTCTAAAAATTATTCTTTTAAAATTCACCAAAAATCAGAAAACTGAGGTAAAGATTAGAAAAAGATCTCATTTTTAAAGGAATTTTTATGATCTTTCTTGTGATATAAATTTTATAACCCTCAAATTATTATTTTAAATGCAAACTTAAAAAAATTACTAAAACAGCTTAAAAATTTAATTTAAAAAAATCTAAGAAGAATTTTTCAAAAATCTTTCTTAGTGCACCCCTACACCATAAGAAGAATCGCCATGCAAAATTTCAGCCATTTAGGTCCAGCGGTTTGGTTTGTGCGCTATATGACAGTCAGTGAGTCAGTCAGTTACGGAGCTGTTTTATATATATATATAGATTATACAATATTCTAACAGGAATTAGATAATATTTCTAACCAATTACATCCTATATTCTAACTAACGTCTGTGAAGTTGGCCCCCCGACATTGAGATATCCAAATTTTAAAAATGGCATTCGTTTGAGCGTGTTTGAGCGCCAAAAATTTTCGTTTGAGCGCCATTTGTAAAAGAGTTATGATCATTTCATTTTTTGGCGGGAGATAGTTATATTCTAGGTCCTTTTTACACTAACTCAGAGATTCGAACAACTTATCTTCACCATAGAAACTGAGTGGAAATCTGTTGCTATGTATCAGAAATGAGGCCTCTCTCGTACATTTCCTTTTGCCTGTCAGCGATAGTTTCCAGAATGTTTTATGCATGTTTATGTAGGGGGTGACGCAGTGCTCGCTGGGAAGGCGGAGAGTGAGTTTAAATTCGCTTCTATCTGTCGTCTGTGTAATGGTACATCCACATTCAAGCAGAGAATTCTGCAGGGAAGTACCCCGACTCCTGTCATCACATTAGTCACGGTAACCCTACTCGTCGGGTAGGGTTCATTTCACTCTCATCCCCCATTCCCGACCCCAAGGTCCCTCCTGTTTCTTTGATGGTCTGCGGTAAAGACCGACTGGAGACTGGATCAGTGCAGGACGGCCCTGCAGACCGCTGCCCATAAATCACTGGTTTCCCCCACAGAATACAGTGCAGAGCACATGAATGCGGACGCCACATAACATGTACGTGTGTGGTGCGTCTAGTGAAGTGATTAAATGTGTTTTTGTGTAGATTCGCCTCTTTCTTGAGTTTTTGGCCCCGACCCTTCATTTTAGAACAATGCGTAATATCGGGTAGAAATTACCGTCGTATTTGTGAAATTTATTGGCGCCCGAAACAGGAGCTCGAGGAATTTAAAAGTGAAAGAGCGAAAAATTAAAGTTTGAATACTGCTATGGAGATTTTAAAGTCTAGACGAACACCACTTAGAACGGCTTTTACTCGAGTTTTCACATCTTTGAACAAAGAACTGGAAAGTAGAGAACCCGATACAGAAGTATTAGAGTCATTACTAGATCAATTAGAAGATAAATTCAAGAGGATTCGGGAAGTTGACAATGATATTCTTAATCAATTATTAGAGGATAGTGCTTCGCAAGATATATATAACAAAGAATTTGAGGCTTGTGAAGAATATGTTGACAAATTCATAAATTGCAAATCCAAAGTGAAGAAGTTAAACAGGCAATGAGATTACCGGAATCATCATTAAAATTATTTGATGGAAATGCTCGTGAATGGCTCAGCTTTTGGAATACTTTTGTGAAAATACATGAAGACTCGAGATTAGACAACCATACAAAATTCGTGTATTTGATCCAAGCAATGGTTCCGAAATCGAAAGCTCGGGAGATAGTTGATAGTTTTCCTACGACTGCAGAAAACTACTCTAAGGGTCTGTTCACATAGGAGTCCGTTGCGTTGTGTTAAGGAAACGTTGAGACGACGTTGAGACGAAAATAAACCAATCATAGGCGTTAAAAATTTCATTGCTAATCGTTTGGAGGCATATGATTGGTTTATTTTCGTCTTAACGTCATCTTTTCCTTAACTCAACGCAACGTACTCCTATGTGAACAGGCCCTTGGGCAATAGAACATTTGAAAAATAGATTCGGCCGTGAAGAAATTTTAATTCAAATATTTGTCAGAGATCTTTTACAGCTGGTTTTAAACAATAACAACATCCGAGGAAAAGAATTCATATCATCGTTGTATGATAGTTTAGAAACAAAACTTCGTTCGCTCGAATCCCTCGGAGTCACAGAAGATAAGTATGCCTGCATATTATTTCCGCTCGTCAAATCATGTCTTCCTTACGATATTTTGAGAATTTGGGAAAGGGAGCGGGAGAAGTTGAATACAGGTAAGAATGAATTAAAATCTATTCTTGAATTTTTGAAAAATGAAGTAATATCTGAAGAGCGAATTGTGTTAGCTCGTACTTGTTTTGGTTTTGATAAAGCTAAAAAACATTCTAAAGCTGATATTAGATCTGATGAATTTAATGTAGCTACTGCGAATGATTTAATTGTTGGTAACACTTTCAAAGATAAATCATCTACTAAGAAATATAATGAATATTGTCTCTTTTGTGATAAATTGCATTCATCAGATAAATGTTTTAAAGTTAGTTCTCTCTCTTACGAAGACAAAATCAATATTGTGTTAAAAAAGAGAGCATGCTTTGTTTGTTTAAAACGAAATCATATTTCTCGTGCTTGTAGAGATAAAGTTAAATGTGTTATATGCAATAGAAGGCATTTAACAATTCTATGCCAAAATATCAAAACGAATAATTCGGTGTCAGAAGATAAGAAACCAGAAGTAGAGAGTTCTGATAATGTTTTAAGTAGTCCGGTTAAAAGTTCTAACACTCTGTTACAAACCATAATTGTACGTGTCAAAAATGATTACAGAGAAACACTGGTGCGAGCTATCATTGATTCCGGCTCTGAAAAGTCTTATACACTCATGGACAAAAAAATTAGCGCACCAAGAAGGAATCGTCAAAATGAAACGAAATTTTACATACGTAATGACTACTTTGATATAAGTAAATGATAAGAAAATCAAAGAAAAAGGATAATTTATTTCAAAGAAAAAGGCAAAAGAACGGAGGAGTTAATACTCCGTTGGACCCCCTCTAGCGCGAATGTACGATGCGATACGATCGGGCATTGAGTCATACAAGTTCTGTATGATGTCTTGAGACATTTCGTTCCATATTTGCTGTAACCTTGCCTCTAGTTCGTTCAAACTCGTGGGATGCCCAACTCGTCGTCCCAAACGATCCCAGATATGCTCGATTGGAGACAAATCTGGGGATCGGGCAGGCCAAGGAAGGGTAGTAACAGTGCGGAGACAGTCTTGTGACACTCTTGCCGTATGAGGCCGAGCATTGTCTTGTTGAAAAATGGCTCCTGGGAGCCGTTGCATGTGTGGCAACACATGTGGTTGCAGGATTTCCTGAACATACCGCTGGGCTGTCATGGTGCCACGGAACAATACTAGGGGTGACCGTGTATTGTAGGCAAGGGCACCCCATACCATCACACCAGCTGTGGGAGCGATGTGTCGCTGTACAACAAAGGCAGGATTGAAGCGTTCACCACGGGCTCTCCACACACGAACACGATTGTCATCACTGCCGAGATTGAATCTGGATTCGTCGCTAAAGACGACCTGGTTCCATTCCGGTGCAGTCCAGTTTCCTCGTGCGCGGCAAAACTCCAAACGGAGGCGTCGATGGGTGGGCGTCAAGGGCAGCACACGTAATGGGCGCCGCGATACCAACTGTCCTTCAGCCAGGCGCCTTCGTATGGTTCGAGAAGACACAGAGGCCCCTAGTGAAGGTGCTACCTGTGCCTGGATGGCGGCCGATGAAGCAGTTGGCTGTACGCGTGCATTTCTTACGATGGGGCGGTCTTCTCGACGACTGGTCTGTCGAGGGCGTCCTGAGCCTGGTCTTCGTGTACATGACATCTCTCAGGTCCACTGGTCCCAACACCTCCTCACAACACAATCAGAGCGGTCTAATTGACGAGCTACTCGCCTAGATGACCACCCAGTTTCCATCATCCCGACGATTCTCCCCCTCTCAAACTGCGACAACTGGTTATATTGTCTTCGAACACGGCGTAATGGCATGTCTATCTCAGCTCTTCTTTTGTAAATGATTCAGCACACTCAATCAAGCTTTGGTTACCTGTTTTATACTCCACAGAGTACGATGTTCAACGCCCTCTACCGGCTATACGTAATGCGCAATCACGCTGCATTTCTAATCATTTGCATATCTCCCCGACATGTACCTTCATTGCAAGTGTCGTTACGATCCCGCAATTATTTCTTGGTGCGCTAATTTTTTTGTCCATGAGTGTATAACGGAAGATATTATCAAATTTTTAAGGTATGATAGTTGTGGGGAATCGAAATTGATTCATAAGTTATTTGGTGGTGTTGAGACAAAAGAAAAGTTACATTACTTGTATAAAGTAAATTTAAGTGGTGTTAATAATGAATATAGTTGTCAGATTTTTTGTTTGAATGAGCTTGTCATCTGTTCAGATGTGAGAAGAGTACCGAATGGTCCATGGTTATCTGAACTAACTGATTTTGGTATAACAGTTAGTGATCTAGAAAATAATTCCTTTGAAATCGTAAATGATATAATATTGTTGATAGGAGCCGACGTTGGGGGAAAGTTGTTGACTGGAAATATTAAAATTTTAAAATCTGGTCCGGTTGCTGTACACTTAGGTTGGACATTAATGGGTAAGATTCCCGCAAATAAATCAGATAATAGGGATTCACTAACGGTTATATCGTTGCTAGTAAATGAAAGCTCTGCAGCTAATTTGTGGAAATTGGATGTTTTACGCATTACGGACCCAGTAGAATCTAAAACAAAGTCAGAAATGCATGAAGAAACCATGCAATATTTTAAGAATACCGTGAAAGTGAAACCAAAAGGAAGATACGAAATTGCTTTGCCCTGGGTCCTAGATAACTCCCGTTTGCCGAATAATAGAGAATTGACCGAAAAACGACTTGCTACCACGCAAAGAAAATTATCAGACTCAAATAAAACCGAAGTTTACACTGAAGTATTTGATACGTGGTTAGAGCAAGGAATTATCGAAGTAGTTGCTGATAATAAAGAGTCTCAAGTTCATTATTTGCCACACAGGCCTGTATTTAAAGATTAGAGTGAGACCACGAAGGTGAGACCAGTGTTTGTTGCCTCGGCTCACATCACAGGGTCCCCTTCACTAAACGACTGTCTCGATAAGGGACCAAACTTAATTGAAATAATTGCTTCACTATTAAATCGTTTCCGGAAGTACCCCGTTGGAGCAGTATCAGACATTGAAAAGGCGTTTTTGCAAATTGGTATTACAGAAAGAGATAGAGACTATTTGAGATTTTTGTGGAAAGATGAAGCTAAAGGGGAATTTATAGTTTACAGACATAAACGTGTGGTTTTTGGGGTCAATTGCAGTCCTTTTTTATTAGCTGCCACACTGAATCACCATTTACAAAATGCTCCCAATCATTTCGCTTCTACAGCAGAAAAATTAAGAGAATCGCTGTATGTTGACAATTGTGTTTGCAGTTTTAACACAGTTGAAGAGTTAAATAAATTTATTTCGGAATCAAAATCGTTACTGCAATTGGCAAAATTCAACCTTCGAGGATGGTAGTCAAATTGTCCAGTGGAAGCAGACCACTTAGAATCTAATGATTCTGTAGCTGTCTTGGGGCTAAATTGGGATTTAAAAGGTGATATGATTTCATGCAAAATTGATTCGCATGGGGATGTTCAAATCATCGCAACTAAACGGGCTCTTCTCTTATTTGCACATAAAGTTTTTGATCCCATCGGATTCCCTTCTTCCGTGACCCTGCTTCCAAAATTGATTATTCAGGAGTGTTGGAAATTGAAATTAAGTGGGATGAGATAATACCTGAACATTTGGCTAAACAATTTTTAAAGTGGGTTCAGGAAATACATTCGATTTCTAACATCAAGATTCAGCGTTATATAGGTTTAGATCATCCTGAGGATAAAGATATCAGTCTTCACGTATTCTGTGACGCGAGTAGAAGGGCGTATGCCACTTGCATTTTTCTGGGGGTGAAGACAAATAATCTCATTGAAGTGAAGTTAATACAGTCACGTGCAAGAGTAGATCCTCTTAAGAACATAACTATACCACGGTTAGAACTTTTGTCCTGCTGTATAGGAGCCAGATTGGCAAGTCAAGTCAAGTCATTGCTGATCTAAGAATACCAAACCTAAAGATCTTTTATTGGAGTGACTCTACAACAGCTTTCAGTTGGATCCAAAGAGACGACAGATGGGGAACGTTCGTCTGGAATCGCGTTCAAGAGATCAGATCACTGACCCAGAAAGACGATTGGCATCATATTGCGGGAAAATTTAATGCGGCTGACCTCCCATCAAGAGGATGTTCCCCTGAGCAATTTATAAAGCTGAAATGGTGGGAGGGATCAGCATGGCTTAAAAAACCAGAGTCAATTTGGCCACAAAGTAATGAATCACCTGACGAATTAGGTATAAATTCTGAAATACGTAAGACGTCAGTGACAGCCCATGCTAAAAGTACAGAGCCTGATGCTACAGATATTTCTCTTCTTACAATAAAATAATACGGCTTATAGCTTGGATATATCGATTCATCAACAATTCTGGAAAGAGAAATGTCCTTAAAGAACCTAATCTTACATGCCATGAGATAGAGAATTCCGAAAGAGTGCTCATTTTTTTTGATTCAAAGAGAAGCTTTTGACAAATCTAGTGAAGAAAATACGACCTCTTAGATCAGTTGTCGATGCGTTTATAATAATTAGAGTAAAAACGCAAGTCATGTATCGACAAGATACAGAAAGTTTCAAATATCCAGTGCTTTTGCCATCAGAAAATCCAGTTGTTCATTTGTTGATTTCCTGGAAACATCAAGAATTATTGCACGCGGGGATCTCCCTATTGATGACACACCTGAGGGAGAAATATTGGATCATAAAGGCCAGGAAAGCTATTCGGACAGTGGTTGGACAATGTGTGCGTTGTAAGAGATTCACCGCTCGGAAAATGGAGACAGTGCCAGTAGCATTACCCCCAGAAAGAGTCCAAGACGCAGCAGTATTCCAGTCGTTGGCATAGATCTAGCGGGCCCTTTGTATCTAAAGGGTAAACAGAAGGCATGGGACATATTGCACACCTGTGCTGTGTACCGAACGGTGCACTTCGAACTGATTACATCTCTGTCCACCGAAGCTTTTCTCCAGTCATTGCGGCGTTTTATAGCCAGAAGAGGTAGGCCAACGACGATCTACTCCGACAATGGTACAAAATTTGTCGGGGCAGATAAAGCCTTTTCGGAATTAGACTGGAATCAAATTTCTACCGCTGCAACTCTTCGCAGAATTCGCTGGAAATTTAACTCTCCTACAGCAGCCTGGTGGGGAGGTTGGTGGGAGCGGCTGATTCAAATGCTGAAAAGAATTTTGAGAAAAGTTCTGGGAAGAGCCTCACTAACCTATGAAGAACTTAACACCCTTCTTTGCGATTGTGAACAAATAGTGAACGCGAGACCCCTAACATATGTGACAGAAGACATAGACAGTTTGACACCATTGACTCCGGCTATGTGCTGACAAGAAATAAGCTCTTCCGACGTTGAGGATATAGACACAATCGACACTCAAGAAATGAATAGAAGAATCAAATACAGGCAACAGGTCAGAAGCCATGTTCGTGAAAGATTCCGTATAGAATATCTTGGCCAGTTGCAACAAGGGACTTTACATCGAGCACAAATCAAATCCCTAGCTGTAGGCGATATTGTGCTTTTGGAGAGTGACAGTAAGAAACGTACCTATTGCCCATTAGCTCGAGTATTAGAGTTGATTCCTGGAAAAGACGGCCAAAACAGAGTTGCCCGTGTAAAGATTGAGTTTGGTGAACTGTTAAGACCAATACAAAGACTGTTTCATTTAGAGATCGACAAAACATTACCTTATGAACCACTACTTCGTACAAAATGTGGAGGAAAAGTGACTGTTCCTGATAGATTTTCTTATGATTGAACATTTTTTAACTTTTGCCTTTTTTATATTTTGATTGTAATTATTAGTTTTAGTGCATATTATGTAATTGTGTTTAGTGTCATTGAATATTTTAATTTTTGTGATTGGTCGTTGAGTTTACCTTCAGTAAACTCAAGGTGGGAGGATATCAGAAATGAGGCCTCTCTCGTACATTTCCTTTTGCCTGTCAGCGATAGTCGCCAGAATGTTTTATGCATGTATATGTAGAGGGCGACGCAGTGCTCGCTGGGAAGGCGGAGAGTGAGTTTAAATCCGCTTCTATATGTCGTCTGTGTAACATGTACGTGTGTGGTGCGTCTAGTGAAGTGATCAAATGTGTTTTTGTGCAGATTCTCCTCTTTCTTGAGTCTTTGGCCTCGACCCTTCATTTTAGAATGATGCGTAATATCGGGTAGAAATTACGGTCGTATTTGTGAAACTATGCATAATCTGTTGCCACGCGGAAAACACCGATTTGATAATCTTAGGTTATTATCTTAAAAATGGTTACTTACTTACACACACACACACACAAACATATATATATATTATATTATATTATATTATAAGAGTATTTTATTTAAGTTTAATTTCAAGTATTTTTTGTTTTTATAAGTTTTCAAATTTAAAACATGTTAAATTTTTGATTTCTGCTAATTGAGTTGTACTTTTGTATTTTCTTTTTTTCATTTTGTGCTCAAGAGGGGTTTCAAAAGGATTCTTCTTCAATATTAAAATAAAAATTTTATTTATATGATTTTTTATTCCCTTTAAAGGGAAAATATTCCTTTTTACAGTATCATTTCATAGGAAGGGAAAATATTACCAAGGAAAGTATTTATTTGATTTAATTAAGTTTTAAAATTTAAAACATGTTAAATTTTTGATATATGCTAAATCAGTGGTTCCTAACACGTAAAAGTCTGCGGACCACTGCGCCAGAATGAGGTGGGGGGGGGGGCCTTCCGAGGGCTATGAGAAGTATAGAATATCCCTCAGGCAAAAGGGATACAGGATTAGCGTACTCACATTCTAACGCATCATATTTTAATAGTAAAATGATTATGTTAAACTTTTGAGAAATTTTAATTCAACACCTGATAGTCATCGGATATATTCCGCCCTTCTAATTAAAAAAACATTGCTTTCAAAATCCCCATTTATTTGGCAACTTTTTTATAAGTGGTGCCGGACCACTCCTGAGGCTCTCGCGGACCACCGGTTGGGAACCACTGCTAAATGAAGTTAGCTCTATTACATCCCCCACACACATTTTGTACTCAAGAGTGGTTTCAAAATTATTTTTCTTCAGCATTTATATAAAAATTTTATTTATAAGACTTTTTATTCCCTTTAAAGAAGAAAAAGTTATTTTTACAGGATAATTCCCTCTTAAGGGAAAATATTACCAGAAATTTAAGTCTAAACGGATAGTTCAGAAGACGGGTAAATGAAAATAAAATAAAAAACTGCTCGGTAAAATTTCACAGTTGCCTTGTGAGGAGTTTTAAACGCATAGTTTTATAATTGACAAATGGAAAAATATATTAATGCGGAATAAAGGCATAAGATTCAGGTATACCGCAAGGTGCGTTATAAAGTGCAGTAACTGGCTTTACTATGACCACGAACAGAATCATTCGGTTTGTGTTATTTTGTCCTTTAAGTTCTAGGGTATGTTTTAATCCCTTTACCGCAGGTGGCGCCAAAATCGCGTTCTACTTACTCTGTTAAATTCGGTGAGCCACTTTATTATCGAGTCGCAGTGAAATTTCAAGGTATCTGAACACCGGGAAAAGTTATTGTTTCGTCGAATGAGATATATTATGTACAATGGAAACTCGATCGATCGTTCCCCGAATCATCGTTTTCCCGTATGTGTTGTTTATTTCATCCAGTACCGACAGTAATATTTCTTTGTCATGTATTTCTTTGTATGTCCTCATCTATAGTTTCACTGCATTTATCGTTCAGTTCAGTCGGTCCCTAGGAAAAAGATAGATCGAGGTTCAACTGTATTTGAATGAAGAGGGTAATTATTAAGTTATTTCCCCAACTATTCTTCTAGGAAATTTTGCTTTGAGTAAGGTGTATCATTCTAAATAATGCTGCTTCCAGGAACTGTTTTATTACCATGTTTTTATTAACTTGCTTTCTTGTTTGTTTGTTTGTGTGTGTGTTTGTCCGGTACAAATCTTGCGATCGATTTTTAACTAACTTCCAGACTAGCTACACATTTGAAACTTTTAGAATAGCTCAGAGCACGATGACAATGCATTATTTTAATACTTTTAGCCATCTTTAAACAGTATTGAATTATTTTTCAGTTAATTTTGTTTTGTAGACTGGTGCAGCCATCTATCGGCCGGGACGGGAACGAAAAGTTAAACGCAAGTTAACTTCCAATTAACTTCATTTTCTTTCAAGTTAATGGGATAATTCATCAAAAAAAATTTTTTAAAAGTATTTATTAACACATAGAATTGTCAAGTTTATATAATTCAACAGAAAATTTAAAAACATGTTTTATAAAAAGTTCTTTTTATCTTGTAATTATTTTCTATTTGTATTTCCCGCAAGTTCTAAGCTAAAAATAATTCCGATTTTCTCCTATTAGTTTCTTTTGTATAGCATTAAACGTCTTACGATAAACATGTACAAGATATAAATTTCGCTCGCAATTTTGCACAGAAAAAAATACATGAAAATCGCTAGCGGCTGGAGAGTTACACCATGAAAATGAAAGTATGCTTTTTGTCCCAATTTTAAGTCACGCCCACTGACAGCTTCATTTCATACGCATTTAAGAGGAAAAGGCACTAATTATTTTCAGAACTATGAACGTACAACTGAAGAGTGACACATCGGAATTCAATGTATTATCTGTAAAATCCCTCAGCTAATTATAAAACAGTTTTGTTTCATAATTAGGGGTTTATCTGCCCACCATGGGAATATGAAGTCGTCAGCCATGTAAAGTCAAAGAGGTTTAATGGGCAAGAACCTTTTAAAAATTGGAAATCTGAGAAGGTTCCCATACCGTTAATCTTACTATAGTTAGCTGCATATCCCAATCACACACACACACGCCAAAGAAAGATAAAAAAAAATGGAAGCCAATAATGTATCTCTAACAGCAGGTTTTACAAATTTAGAGTATGAGCAAAACATGATAACACATACTATAAACAAAAAGAAAAAAGGTACAGTACACTTACAGTGGGATATGTAGTACCTGAGCAGTACTTACCCCACTGTATGTTAATTTTGCTAACAATGAAATCTTCAAGTCACAGAGATTATTTACTGAATGCATCTTAAATAGCATTTGCTCTTAACATCTTACGATGCCGAATTGCATATGTAGCTACATTTTGTGTTAAATTTTTGCTCAAATTCATGTCAATATAGTTAACTATATACAGGGTGGTACAAAATTATTGAGCGCATTTCATGTTTAAAAAAAAAAGAACAAAATGAGTTACAACGGAATTGCTTTCATGGAACCACAAATCGCACATTGTTTTTTCCTGTACGGTAGCCTTTTGCAAACTGACTCAATTAGTAAATTTTTCTTGCGAAATACAATCACGCCCTCTACCGACTTAAGTGGAAGTTATTTAATGTTTAAAATTTTTTGTGTAAAACTGTTTTAAATTGTCTTTCTAAGAAAATAATAAACATGTACGTACTTCATTTTGGTTCTTTTTTTTCAAACATGAAATGCGCTCAATAATTTTGGACCACCCTGTACCTTCCCAGGCGTGAAACCTTTATAAACGTGAACGTTGTGTGTTGATTTTTATATCTAACTTTAAAGATATAACGATAGATATTTTTATATCTAACGTTCAACATATAGCGTAAAAGATATCGAACGTTCCGATAGCGATAAAACTTTTCTACTTTATAAAAGTTATATACAACACAAGATAGGGGAAGAGCTGAGTGTATCCCAAACTCTAAATGTTTTAGTATCGCACCAGGCTGCGGAATTTCAGAATTAACCTTATTCCATTTTTGGTCATTGATGATAAACTTTCGTGTAATGATATCCAGTAATTTTAATTAAAAAGTTTGGATTTGACTGAATGTGACCAAGAATGAGTGATTCTATGATCTTTTAATGACGTTGCAATTTTAGTTGTGTTGGCATAAGTTGCCAGCATTTTAGTATTAGGGTCGGTGGCAAATTGTATTTCTGATATTTTATACTTTTGACAGATAGGTTGTTTCTGCTATTTGATTTGCAAAATAGCGGAGATTATCAGTTTCAATCGTGTTAATTTATTTCTTTTTAATGGTAAACTTATACATCTCTGTTATTTGCTAACTTCTTGGTAAAGGATGTTTAATTCAATTATTTTGATCTCTTAATTCTGCACTGGTCACGTATTTAAAAATTGCAGACATGGTCGCGTGGCGTCTGATAGACTCCACTCAATCTTATTTCGGTTTTAGTCATAGTATTTATAAAAATAAATATTTATTAAAACAGTTAGTTAAAGACATGAATGGTGCAAATGAAAACCAATCAAATTTTTTAAATGTAATTTTATATGCACTTTTTACCAAAGAATAAAGCAAATGAAAAAGATGTATTTCTATAAGTAATTTTTACAAATGAAAACCAAACAAATGGAAAAAATTAATAAGCAATTTTTACATTATGATAAATAAAAATAAAGCACATGAAAAATTTATTTCCATTAGCAATTTTTACAAATTTGGTGTAACGCCAATCAGGTATTTTGGTATATATCCGTTTACTATAACAATAGTAACTGCCGAAGTTTTGTTTGTTAGTTATGACTCATACATAAGTACTTCGAAGATATTGATATCTGCTGGGCATACATAGCAATCCAACAATGCGTAAAATGTAAACAAAGTGCTACTGGCGTCTGTGAGACGCCAGTAGCACTTTGTTTACATTAATACAGGGCAAAGTGGGAATACAGAGCATTCCGACAATACGCAAAATGTAAACAAAGTGCTGCTGGCGTCCGCGAGACGCCGCGCGCCTAGTGCAGGGTTAATGGCTACGCAAAATGGTTATTTCCAACATTTTGCACTTTTAGCGGTGAGAATATATGAGGCAGAGAGTTTCAAAATTGACTTTATCTATTATAAAAGATTTTCCGTAAAGTGCCAAAAACTTTTGCAGAAATCCACATAACATTAAATTTCTTAACATTCAATTTCTTAAGGAAATAAAGAGTTCTGTTGCCTAATTCATATACACCTACATGCCGGATTGTAAAATTAATCAGAATCCAATGTTAACTAATTTTCTAGCAAGGACAGTTTTGATACTGACCGCCTCATACATTTTCGTACTTTCTTTTAATACGGGTGTTGAATAAAGGCATTTGCGAAATTATATTTACATACTGTTCCCCAGCGTTATACTGCACAGATGCAAATACATATGGGGTAACATTATGTTTGAAATATTTGCCTGAAATTCTAAGCTGAGTCACTGGTCTGTCTAAGTCAAACTAGAAATCGATAACGTATAACGTATGTGATTTTCATATCTGTCCTGTCTGTGTGAAACACTAAGTTAGCTTAACTAAAGAGAAGCTAACAGTGAAATCTACAAGTCATAGAGATCATTTACTGAATGCACTGTATCTAAAATAGCATTTTCTTTTAAGGCTGCTGTGTACTAACCATACTGGATTCACTCACTTCAATGTTAACCTATGGAGAAAATGTGTCCAAGGATTGCCTACTTGGATGTAAAGATTTTTTAAAATTGCACTTCGTAATAGAGAAATAAATTTTACATCTTGGGGCATTTTTCGTTTTTTAAATGCAAATAATATTTTAAAATTTAAATTTATTCGATGGAAAATTCTAGTATAGTGTGTTTTATACGCTCCTAAATTCTTCGGTGGGGGAAATTTATAAAAGGAATTCTGTGACGAAATTTATAAAATGAAACATTAGGGCATTTTATTTAAATGTAAATATTTTAAAATTTAAATTATTCGGGGAAAAATCTGGTATAGTGTGTTTTAAACGCTCCCCAATTCATTTTGTGGAGGAAATTACTGAATCCTGTTGCGAGGTGCAGAAAAGTACAGGCTATCTGAAAATACCTCTTTTATTGGATTATCAGCATTTATGTAGCTGTAAATCTGTACGTCAGAGGTAAACCATCATATGTGAATTTTCTTCAGTGAATTTTACCATTTTTCAGAAGAGCTTTGTGATGGTTTACCTCTCATCAGGACTTACATATGTGATAGTTTATAAGTCTATATTTCCCCCACCATCTTGATTTGCATATAGGACAGTTTTCCTCAAAGAAGCTCCATCCCAAAGGAGTCACTTACAGTAAAAATATCGAAAATGAAGAAAATTCACTTATGATGGTTTACCTCTGACGTACGGAAATACTAGTAGACACATTTTCTCCATAGGTTAACATTGAGGCGAGCGAATCCAATAGGGTTAGTACACAGCAATCTTCACATGCAGCCTTACGATGTCGAATTGCATAAAAGGGTTAGTACACAGCAGCCTTCCCATGCAGCCTTACGATGTCGCATTGCATAAAAGGGTTAGAACACAGCAGTTTTCACATGCGGCCTTACGATATTGAATTGCATGAAAGAGTTAGTACATAGCAGTTTTCACATGCGGCCTTACGATGTCGCATTGCATAAAAGGGTTAGTTCACAACAGCCTTCATATGCAGCCTTACGATGTCGAATTGCCAGAAAGGGTTTGTACACAGCAGTCTTCACATGCAGCTTTACGATGTCGAATTACATAAAAGGCTTAGTACACAGCAGCCTTCACATGCAGCCTTACGATGTCGCATTGCATATTTAGCTACGTTTTGTGTTACACATTTGCTCAAATTCCTGGACAATCTAGTTAAATATATACCTGCCCACGCGTGAAACGCTTATAAACGTGAACGTTGTGTGGAGATTTTTATAACTAACGTTTCTGTGCAGGTGTTCTGTCCCATCTGAGTTGAATTAATAGTTAAATAGAACAGCAGCATAAACGCGGGCCTCATAGAGGTCATTCACTGAATACATAACATCGTAAACTAAAACCATTTATTATCAATATTCCTTGCCGTGTTATTGTTACGCGGAAGAACGATTGTGTTGTCTATTTTAAGTTCTTTGAATTATCAATAAAAATTCTTACTGCTGTCTTTTATTCAAAAGCAAATCGGGATGAAGGCAGGATATGTAATATTATAGGAAAACTATGATAATCAACTTGGTGCGACGTAATCGATACTTTAGTGTCGTCTTTATCACTATCATATGAGGATTTTTGTTAAATAGGTATTTTTATTCTTTGTGATTCAGAATTTTCTTGTTACACTTTTGACAGGTGCTGATGAAAATATTCCTGGATTGGTTTTCTCCGCATGCGATTCTTGATTCCAGTTGCAGATGGTTCTAACGGGTAAGAATAATTATTTCTGAGTGTATGTGCTAATAGAAAATATGGTGATTACGAAGTTCGTAGCTCGTCTAGAAATTCAAAAGTTGCTGGAAGGTGTAGGTTAAATAAATCTTAGCGTTCTTTCTTAAGGCTTCTGTGTATTAACCATATTGGATTCGCCCACCTTAGTGTTAATCTATGGAAAAAAATTTGATTACTATTGACAGCTACATAAAGGCTGATAATCCAATAAGAATGGTATTTTCAGATAGCCTGAATTTTTCGGCACCTTTCAACAGGATTCGTTTTATAAATTGCGTCCACCAAAGGATTTTAGAAGCGTTTAAAACACATACCAGATTTTTACCTCAAATAATTTAAATTTTAAAATTACATTTGCATTTTTTGGAAAAAAACAAAAAGCCCCAAGGTGTAAAATTTTTTTCTCTGTTACGGAGTGCAATTTAAAAAAAAAAATCTTTCAATCCAAATCGGCAATCCTTGGAATTCATAGGTTAACACTGGTAACATTCATAGGTTAGCATTCATAGGTCAACATTGGTAACAACATAGGTTAATATTCATAGGTTCACATTTTCTCCATAGGTTAACATTGAGGTGAGCGAATCCAATAGAGTTGGTACAAGGCAGCCTTAAGTCGTAGGGCTGCATTAGTTGCTAAGCTCAGAAAATGCTTTTATATCAGTTTCATAGATTTTACTTATGTATTTTTGTTGTCCTATTAAGCTTTTTAAAGTTGCTTAAATCCGTACAGCGCATAGAAAACATACAAGTAAAATTGTGTTAGGATAAGTATATATTTGGCTTCTAGTAAAGTTATGTATTTAATCAACAGTGTCATTTTGAGCACAACTACAATCAGAATTTATTTTAAACATGACAGCGTCCTCAAATAGAATTAGCCACTTCTGTCAACAAGTAACGTTTTTGACAAGTTTAACACAAAAATCAACTTCACACTGTGATTTTCAATTTTGACCTCAGCAGTCTTTTATTCTGTCTTAACTCCATTGACTTTGGCAATTATAGTCTTTCAAGTGAATTTGTTTTTATGCCTAAAGAATAAACACTTTTAAGCTGCAGACCGTTGTCTTTTGAGTTTTCATTACATGGAAAGCTTTTATTGTAGACTTGCAAGACACGAACATCACGAGATAATGGAAAATAGTTTTTATTACATTTACATCGACAAAAATTACACTTTGAAATAAAAATAAGAATAAAGCAAGTGTTTTGAACTTCAAAATAGTGAGATAACAGCTTTCAGTTTTAATTAAAAAATATAATGTGTTAAAAATGTTCTAATTAGGATATACTTTGCTTCCGAATTTTACAGCACTTCATCACATCTTTGTGATATCTCAAAATTTTGATCTTTTCTAGGAATAAAAATTAATGTGCTTATCCAGAGTATCGGTTTCAGAATACACTTACAAGAAACATAAATTTAAAGAATTTTATCAATTATTTTCTGAGCCATAATAGTTATTAGAATTTGAATTATTTGAAGCAATGCACACTTTTAAGGTTTTTAATTGATACTGACTGTAACACGCAATATTTCGAGATTCAAACCTGTTACAATGTGTTATCTATATTATTATCTGAGTTAAGCAGATTTCTCCAAATTTTGTATTCGATAATTATTTAATCATACATAAAAATGGCTTTTTTTTGTATAAAATTTGGGAAAGCTATAATACAACCAGTTATATAAGTTAAATAAAATACATAGACAGTTCCTTATTTATTGTTTAACATAGGATTACGTTCCTCCATAACGGTCCTTCGGAAAGCAAAATTTCAGACGCTAAAACCGTCCGTCCATCCGTCCTCGTGAGTTGCAATTTTGGCAGCGTGCCAAACCCAGTCTGTATCGCTTCGACAAGCAGTAAACAGTTAAACAGAAAAGTACCAAAATGCGTTAAAATTTTGACATACGTATATGTATGTATATACATACGCACATATATATATATATATATATATATAGATACATATATTCATAACACATACATACATATACACATACAAAAGAGGTAAGCAACTATAAGTAATCCTGCATTAATAACCCGCGGTAGTTTCGTTCAAGGAGACTACCTATTTTTTTTTCTTACAGTCTAAACACAGTCTATCCTGGTTGCTTTTCTGATTTTCTACAAAATACGGTTTCAAATTTGAGTAAAATAAAATTTTTCTAATGTAAATACAAAAAAAAAAATGTTGAATGATGTGAAGTTACGGAACTACTTTCTATGTAGATGACAGACGTCTTACAGTCCTTTAAATCCAGGTAATCTTTCACAAAGACATTTCTAGTGTATGTTCTAGATAGCTGTATGAAAAATGTATGATAGATTTATTAACATTGGGGTCATTAATTAAAAATAAACCTTTTTAAGAATTTCATCAAGATGGTCTGCTTCTTTTAAGCGCATTAACTGCAAACAATGCATCCCATACAATTTTTAACTTGACCACTCTACAATAGTACCAGAGGGTACAAACAAATCAGTCTCTCAAGATGGTGTCGTTTTCTTTTTTTTTTCTCCCACCGCGTGCCATTTTGCAGGAGTTTAACGAACTCTAAATTTAACATCCCTCCAGGACTAAAGCAGAGGTATCTCTGGTTTAGCTCTGCGGTTTGTTAACATATATACTTACTTACTTACTTGCTTGCTTTCGTTATTTCTTTTCCCGTTAAGTTCATCCGTGGCAAACTATTTTTGAGAGATTATCTATCAAGGAAGCAGCCCCTTTTTTATATTTAAATTAACAACTAAGATTGTTATTGTTCCAGATTAACTGTAACAATGAATGTCGCAAGCTGTAAACAGGTGAAAGGGATAAAAAGTCTTGTTTATATGTATGTATACGTGCATACGTTTTTATTAGTGCTAGGTTAGCGTGATAAAAATGGGTGTTAAGGGTGTTAGGTAGTAGCCATACTGGATTCGTCCAGATCTGTGCTAACCAATGGAGAAATTTTTTGACTTTGATTGTCGACTTGGATTTAAGTTTTTTTTTTAAATCTGTAATCCGTAAACGAGAAAGAATTTTTTTTACTCAGGTAACTTTTTCATTCCTGATAAGAAATGCAAATACTATTTTTAAACTTGATTAATTCGGGGTAATATATGGTATACAGTCGAACCCTGTTATAAAGAACTTCAATGGACCAAAGGTTTTGTTCGCTATATCCGAACCGTTAAGAAAAATGCTCACAAAATGTATAACTCATTAGTTGCAATGTGTATTCAATAATGGTGTATTAAAATTGATAAAATCTATTAAGAATGATCGTTAAGGAATTAAATCGACTAAAATCGATTACATTAAACTGACACAATTCTAATTAAATTACGAACAACAGAAAAACGGTGGTACCAAAATTTTCGTTCGTTATATCCATGAGTTCGTTGTATACTGGGTTCACTATAACGGAGTTCGATTGTACTGTGTTTTAAACGTAAATAATTTTCTTTGGTAGACAAAATTTATAAAATGAGTAAGATAGAGTAAAAATAATTTTTCTATTGCAGAGGCAGTTTTTAAAAAATCTTTAAATCTAACTGCATAATCATAGAAAAAAATTTCTGCATAGTTTAACTTTGAGCTGAGCTCACGAATAGAGCTGCTACTTAGCAGAGCAACTAAAATTTATTTAAAAAATACACACACAGTTATTGTCTTATTTGTATTCTCTGTTCCAAATATCTCTTCATGACTGAATCGTGGTGCAAGGCAGTGGATGTTCTTTTTCTTGCTTTTTAAGTACAGTTCGCACAATAGGAGTGAACCATAACAACAATATTAAGCAGAAAAGAAAACATTCATTGCGTGTCATTCGTATTTTCGGTCTAATATCTCCTCTGAAAGGAATCTTAATGCTCTAATTTGATGTTTTTTGTTTTCCATATCATAGCTCACACATCAATAGTAAGTTGGCGTGATAAATACAAGTGTCTATAACAATAATACATGAAAAAGAAATGTTACTGTGGTGTTCGTATTCTCCTTTCAAAATTTCTTTTCAAATTGTATTAATATCCCCTCCAAAAAGCACCATTCTTCTATATCCCAGTTCCTCTAAATATACAGGGTGTCCGGGAAAAAGTTATGGCTTATTATTACGAAACTACCCATTACAATTTCAAAAATTTTATTAAAGACAAAGAACATCTCACCAAGTTTTAATATCAATAATAGATTTCGATCATAGTATCATAGATTTCGATGTGGGCACATTTTCTAGCACGACAAACGTAATGGTAATCCAGTTCTCTTCAAGTGTTTCGTAGCATATCAGGAGTTATTAGACGAATTTCTTGAATGATACGCTTTTGCAACTCATCCACAGTTTCAATGTTTTGTTTATACACAATGGATTTATTGAATCCCCAAGCAAAAAAGCCTAATTACTCCTGCTTTGCTACGAAACACTTGGAGAGAACTGGATTACCATTTAGACGTTAGTCGTACTACAAAAGGTGCACGCATCGAAATTTATGATACTATGATCGAAATCTATGATTGATATTAAAACGTGGTGAGATGTTCTTTCTATTTAAATAACTTTTTTAAAATTCTAATGGATAGTTCCGAAAAAATAAGTTATAACTTTGGATACTTTTAGCCCGCACACCTTGTACTAGGTACACAGAAGAAATGTACTACGCACGCAGTCTTTTGTTGTCGATCAGTTTCTAGCTCAAAACGTACTGCAGACGATAGTATCCTCGATACATCTGGTCTAAATAAAATATGCATAGTAATTATGAACTTTTTTCTTTTTCACTTAATTATAGAATGTACGCAGTAGATGGAAGCTCTTTTGTTACCCATCTCTCCCAAGTGCACTATGATACCCTCCTTGATCCCAATTTCATATAAGTAGACCTTGATGACATCTATTAGGTGATAGCCTTTTTGTTACCATCGCATCCTAGAATACCTTGATGACAGCCTTTGGACGAGAATTTTTTTGGGGTTGTAATGACTTGGTGCCTCTTTTCACACTCGGAATTCCTGAGAAGGCCTGGCGGCAAGACGGCCATTATCCACCTACCGTATTCATCGGTGACAGTCGTTTTGTCACCGAGTTGTGGCAGACGCCGCGTCGCCATTGGACAATTAGGAAGCCGTCTTCTGTAAGAAATCCCCCCCTCCTTGCAGACAAAGCCTGTCCGGAGGAAAATCGATTAGCCTTTAGCGGAAGACGCGGAATAGTTTGAAGACAGTTTACAGAAAGGAAATCAAAGAGAGCCGCTTCAACCACCCACAGGCGTTTGTGAGGGTATATAGTCGCCACCTCGACGTAAATGGGGGCAGATGACCCTTTTTTTTACAGGTGTGAACAACCTCCATCGTCGGACGTGTGCCAGAGACGGAGAGCCTGCCGTACCCCTCTCGGGATATCCTGATCCCGCGCATTATCCTTAAATCATGTTTACTTTGTAATTATTGTATAGAGCCGATTTTTATTCAAGAATGCCAATAAAGCATTTTGTAAATATTAAAGGCTGTCAGTCTTAGTTTTAGGCAAAGTCCTTACAGACTGTTATTAAATGGTGTCAGAAGTTACGGTAGGATATCAGTGATGAACGAAAGGATTACAGGTAGGCCGATTCTTTTTATCAGATTCTGGCTTTGATTTAAAAACTAAATAATGGTTTTGTATAAATGCAATAAGTAAAAATTATTTTATTGTTTTTTTAAATGGTATATTTATAAGTAGCCATTTAGAGTTCGCATTAAGAACTAATATTTTAGAAATTTTGATGAATTAAATCAATTTCTGTGTTTTTTTAAATGGTATATGTACAAGTTAGCCATTTAGAGTTCGTATTAAGAACTGATATTTTATTTTAGAAATTTTGATGAATTAAATCAATTTCTGTGGGTTTTTTAAATGGTATATGTACAAGTTAACCATTTAGTGTTCGTATTAAGAACTGATATTTTAGAAATTTTGATGAATTAAATCAATTTCTGTGTTTTTTTAGATGGTATATGTATAAATAGCCATTTAGAGTTCGTATTAAGAACTGATATTTTATATTAGAAATTTGGATGATTTAAATCAATTTCTGTGTTTTAATGGTGTATGAGTTAACCATTTGAAGTTCTAAGTAGGAACTATTGTTTTAGGAATTGTGATAAGTAAAACCAATTTCTGTGTGTTTTTATGGTATATGAATGAGTGACCAGTTAGTGTTCAAGTAAAGAACCAATATTTTGTTTGTTAGGAATTGCAATAAGTTTAGCCAATTTCTGTGTTTTGTTAATTGCAAATACTGTATGTTTTTCTCTATTTTTAAAGAAAGTGAATTTTTTTCGCTTTTGATAATAACAGTGTTTATTTAGTATTTTTTTCTTTTAATAGTAACAGATATATTTAAGTTTCTTATGCTTTGATATTAACGGTGATAATTTAGTATTTGTGTATTACTGTGTTGGAAATCTATATAGAGCGTTGATTAATTTGAGAATTCTGTTTATGTGTATTCTGTATAAGAGTTCGGTATTTTGATTTGATAGGTATTGAGTAAATTGTGAATGTTTATATTGTGCGGTGCTAGTTTGGTGTTCATAAGGGCTAAAATTATAGTTCGGTATAAAATTGATCAGTTTTGAACTTGTTAGTTCCGGTTAGGACACATACCGTCGGAAGGTATAGCTAGTTGCCGAGGAAAAATTTTATTGGTTACCCTAAATTAGAAACCCTAAATTTAGAAAAATGTCCTTTTTAAATAAGGGTAAGAAAGGGGATCTTTTAGAACTTTTAGAAGAGTTAGGAGGACTAGCTGACGATACGCTTAAGATTTTCGAAATTAAGAAGATCATTACAGAAAACGAAAATTACGTCGAAGAAGACGCTAGACTTGCACTAGAGCGTATTATTGAAGATAGGAAAGAAAGAGAAGACAAAATTCGTCAAGACCAACTTACTCTCGAAATGAGGAGACTAGAATTAGGAATTAATGGAGACAATAGAGCCCGAAATGGGAGGGACAGAGATGCAGACGCAACTCAGAACATTCAGCTCCTTAAAACCATGCAGAAATTTGACGAGAAACGGGACGAAATGGGCCTGTATCTAATTAATTTTGAGAGAAGAGCAGAGATGGCGGGAGTCCCTAAACAAGATTGGGTGCCATATTTGTTAGGGGTACTAACCCCAGAAATTTCCAACATGATGGCCAGAGAATCGCCAGAACAGGCAAAAGATTATGACTACGTAAAAGAGATGATTCTCCAGAGATTTAGGATGAATACAGAAAAATTAAAACAACTGTTTTATCGCCATCCTAAACTCGCAGATAAGTCATGGAGGAATTATGCCCATGAGCTTAGTGGCTATTATGATGAATGGATAGCAGATTTAGAAATCACTACATTTAAGAAACTGAGAGACCTACACATAACGGAACAGATGAAGAGACGGGTACCTGCCGATATAAAAGATCATTTTTTGGAGCAGTGGATGCAGATTAATACTCCTTTGGAATTAGCGGAAAAAATAGATAAGTATGAAAGCTTGCAAGACAGTTTCCGAACAAGAGAATTCCCAAAGAATCAAAAGTCCACAGATAAATTTAATAAGCCATTTAAAAATAACCATAATTTCAAGGAAGAGAAGAAAGAAAAAAAAGATGTGGAAAAAGAAGCTTCTAGTGGACAAAACAAGGAAAGAAATTTTGAGAAAAGAAAACAGCTCCGTTGCTACGAATGTGGTTCTTATGACCATCTGCGACCACAGTGTCCTAAACTTAAAGAGACGGAAATTATCGCGGCAACAGAAACTAGTGGAGGAGACTCGAGTGGCGTGATGACTCCATATATCAGTCAGGGAGTCGTTAATGGAAAATCTACGTCTATTCTGAGAGACACAGGAGCGAGCATTGATCTGATTTCTAAAAATTTGGTACAACCCCATATGTACACAGGAGAGCACGTTTATGTCAGTGCACCTGTGTTAGATTCATCCGTTTGCTTACCTATAGCAGAGGTCGATTTAAAATGTGAATGGGGCCACACCAGAACTAGAGCAGCTGTCAGCAATACGGAATTCGAGCAGAAACACTATTTGTTAGGAAATAAAACGGCAGCCTTGCTTGAGAAGATCAACAGGAATGTTGAAGTTCCGGTGAAAAGTACTGTGCAAACTCGGGCCGAAAAACTAAAATTTGATAGAGAAAGACGAGACCCGGGAGATGAAAAAACGAGAATAGAGCAAGTGATTCCCGGATCAGAAGCGGTAGAAGAAATCACTTCGGAAGAGAGCGCGACTATCTTGCCTCTCCAGGAGAAACAAATAATTACTCCCGACTTATTAAAGACTTCGCCCGAAGAATTTAGAGTTGCACAAAGTGAGGACGAAGAATTAAAAGTAATTTTTGATAGGGCGAAAAAGAAGACGCCCGAAGAAAATAAGTACGTGGTGGTAAACGAGATGTTATTTTACCAGAAAAAAAATAACGATGGAACCACTAGAAACCTGCTTATTGTGCCTCGAAAGTATCGAGAGAAATTAAAAAGACTCTGCCACGAACATACTAATGTTCATTTAGGCGTTGCTAAGATGAAAGAATCATTAACTCAGTATTTTTACTGGCCATATTGTCACTTAGATATAAATGATTACGTGTCGGCTTGTGACAAATGTCAAAATGGGAAATGCCCTAAGGTTAAGAATTCTACGAAACTTCTTAACACTGTTAATTCCCGCCGAACACCAGGCTAAGCCGAAGTTTAGTCGTAAAAGTTTAAATGTATATTATAAGTATGTTGATTAATTGTAGTTTCAGTGTAAAAATGTGACCAGAAATTAATGTGTATTCGTTTGAGTAATGTTTTTTTATGAATTGTAACATGTAATTGTTTGTAAATTTGAACGACTCGACCATAGAAGTTGAGTTTTGCTTTAAAGGAAAATTCAGGTGAAATTCCTTTGACGTTATCATAATATAACGGTTTTGTAGTGGCAAACGCCATATGACGGTTTTATGTATGCCGTGTTGGAATGCCTCAGATAGGCTTTAATTAATGTTCAATTGTAACATTTTATGTTCTGTTTTGTTTGTTGCATAAGCCAGTAGAATGCCTCAGAAAGGTATGGGCTAACTTTTAAATGCAGATGTGTATGTTTTTGTGTATACCTAAGAAGGTAGTAATTGGAGTCAAAATGCACTCCGTACGGTGTTTGAATACCGCAATTGAATGATTTATTGTGAAATCGATAAGTTTTGTCTGAAGAGTTGTTACGACAACAGATAAATGTAAGTGTTGTCAAAGAAACAAAGTGATTAACAGGAATGTGAAGTTTGTGAGTTTTTTTGATAAGGAATGAGCCAATGAGCTATTTTGTTATAATTTTATGTCAGTCAGTACTGAAAAATTAGGCCCTAAATCGATTGTGAATCCTATAGTAGGATAAAATGAATATTTAACTTTAGGTCACTGATGACTGTCCACTTAAATGGAAAAGATTGGATCACAGGTAATCGTGAACGAATTAAGTTCCCTGATCAGGATTTACGGAAAGCCGAGTATTAAATTGTTTTATGACGATAAGTGTTAAATGTATTAAAAGATAAGTAAGAAATTTAAAATTTTCATGTGTATTAGTAACCGTGATGATATGTTCTGTATGAAGTTTAGGTATCCATTTTGGATTTGTGTTTAATTTTATTTGTGTAAAGTTGTTTCATGGTAACTGTGTTTAATATCAATTTGAGAATTTATTTGTGTCATGTGATCACAAATTAAGGTAAATTATGGGATCCCAGTTGAGTGATTTACTAGTTATAATGTTTTTTATGTAGTGTCATGTGTACGTACTATTGTTCTATGAATTTAATTTTTTTGATTGACATGTATTAGTATACTGTTTTATTTAAATTTTTGCCATGACGTGTTATATTATTGTGTAATTTTTATAATTTCTTTGCTCCGGCATGTTCTTTTAATAGAGATTTTAAAGTGCGTAAATTTTAAGTATAAATTCCTTTTGTAGTGCTTTTAAAAATAATACTTTGAAGTACAGTTAAAACTTTTCTTTCATGAAGGTAAAGCCAGAGTTTGTTCAAAATTAACGGTCTACTCGTAATGTCAATTGGGTGTGCATTTGCCTTCGGGAAAAGTTTTTATAATTGAAATTGTCCTGAGAAGGACCATGTTTTTGTTCTGTTTTTTGCAGGTGAAACTCTCTGCAGAAAAACATCTGGGGAGGGGAGGAATTTAGTCTGTAATGACTTGGTGCCTCTTTTCACACTCGGAATTCCTGAGAAGGCCTGGCGGCAAGACGGCCATTATCCACCTACCGTATTCATCGGTGACAGTCGTTTTGTCACCGAGTTGTGGCAGACGCCGCGTCGCCATCGGACAATTAGGAAGCCGTCTTCTGTAAGAAATCCCCCCCTCCTTGCAGACAAAGCCTGTCCGGAGGAAAATCGATTAGCCTTTAGCGGAAGACGCGGAATAGTTTGAAGACAGTTTACAGAAAGGAAATCAAAGAGAGCCGCTTCAACCACCCACAGGCGTTTGTGAGGGTATATAGTCGCCACCTCGACGTAAATGGGGGCAGATGACCCTTTTTTTTACAGGTGTGAACAACCTCCATCGTCGGACGTGTGCCAGAGACGGAGAGCCTGCCGTACCCCTCTCGGGATATCCTGATCCCGCGCATTATCCTTAAATCATGTTTACTTTGTAATTATTGTATAGAGCCGATTTTTATTCAAGAATGCCAATAAAGCATTTTGTAAATATTAAAGGCTGTCAGTCTTAGTTTTAGGCAAAGTCCTTACAGGGTCTATTATATCAAAATGCAGAATATACACCTATTTGCACTATTTGTTGCCCATGTCATCCGAGTACAGTACATACAATAGACGTATCTTTGATTCCCCAAGAAATTCAATCCAAGTAGTTTTAGCATACAATCGAACTCCGTTATAGCGAACCTGGTACATAACGAACTCACGAATGCAACGAACGAAAATTTTGATCCCGTCGTTTTCCTATTGTAAGTAATTTAATTAGTATTGCGTCAGTTTAATGTAATCGATTTTAGTCGATTTAATTCATTAATGATCCTTTTTAATAGATTTTATCATTTTTTAATACATCTTTGTTGAATACACATTGCAACTAATGAGTTATACAATTTGTGAACGCTAGCATTTTTCTTAACGGTTCGGATATGGCGAACCACCGGATAAAACGAACAAAACCTTTGGTCCCTTGAAGTTCGTTATAACGCGGTTCTATTGTATAAGGAACAGAGAAGATTTTTAGCTTTTACAAAATTATCGAAACCTCCAAGTGTATGAGTGCACTGTGGTGACACCTCCTTGATCGCACTTTCCTTTAAGAAGACCTTGATTTTGGGGTCCATTTTATCAAAATTCAACTTATACACCTATTTGTACATATGTATATGACGACCTATTTGTTGCCGAGTACGATTCCTAAAATAGACATGCATCCACGTCTCTCATTCTTTCCAAGTTAAGGGGACACACCACCTTTAAAACTTCTATAAATCGATTTTTTGTTTTTGCTATACTCTGAGTTTGGGGACATTTCTGAATAATATGCAAAAAACCGCATAAAAAAATTCGAATTATTTCTCGAGTTATGAGAGTTTATGTAAAGAACACTCTGTTGCCATGGCCATGTATATTCCAACTTTAACTTCAGTTTTCTCAAATATGTAAATTTTTGGATTACGCACACTGTTACTCCCAAACTATATGTGCTGGACACACAAATTTTTTTATCAGATTTGTATTTAAAGCTTCTTTACATACTAAAACCAAAAAAATAAAAATAAATTTGTAAAAAAATTTTTTACACTTGAAAATGTTTTTAAAAAATTGCTAAATTTAAATTTTTTTAAAATTTTATGTAAACTTTTCGATTTAAACTATATTTTTTATATATTTTTGGTTTTAGATTAAACTTGAGTATATTATTAATTTAATTTGACCAAAAAATAGTTTCTGTATGTAAATTTCTTAATTTTATGATGCGCAAAACATCCAATGATTTTTTTCCGTTTTTAGTAATGTGTACATTTAAAAATAAAATCTAAAAATTATTTATGGATTTAAAAGTTCTATTTTGTGTAAAATATAACTGAAGAATTGTAATTTTGATATAAAACAAAAAATTATATATATATATATAATAAAACTAAATAAATAATGGAATAATAGTCTTAAAATAAGTTACCTAAGTAAGTCTGTAACTGAGTATCCACTACCTCAATGGTTGCAAGTTATGACGTCAGTCATCTTGCGGTTACAAGTTCTTAACCTCCACTCTGACTAGCGCCAGGCTTGGTGTTCTTTGGTTAAGTACTTTAATACAAATTCATTTATTATTCAATTCTTCTGTTAATAATGGATTGTACGGTGTCTGAGTGTGTTTATTTAATAGATCATACTCATCAGAAACAATCCATTGGTTTTTAGACAGTATTGACACCGCTGATGAAGAAATGCTGTCAAAAACCGTATTCATACTTATCTTTACATGTTGGATGTTCCTGGCTTCATGTAGCTTTAGAGCTATTACTGGTTTTCTCTTTCATCTTATTCTTATTTATATATATATATATATATATATATATATATATATATATTAATATTGGAGTTTCAGTAGCTCGAATTTGATCATGTGTACGGTCATTTCAGTGTAGTCAAAGGTAGTGTGCCCCCTTAAATAATTTTAACATACGAGGGGCAAAGAAGATAATTAGATATCCCGAAATTATTCAAACCTTCCACAAGTGTAAGAAAAAGAGGTTAAGGAGTAATTTTCTATTATTTTCAGTGATTTCTAGAAACGAGAATGTCCATCATGAAAGCTCCAGTTTGGGTCTCACGAAAGAAAAACTGAAAACTTTGATTTTCCGACTCATGTCCTGAATTTTCTGTTAATCCACCTCTGTTTAAACCATTGTTACGGCCTTACGTAGTGCTTGGCTTTTTTTAAAAAAATCTTACCTATACCGATTGAAATAGCAGTATTCATAAGTAGTATCCAGGGCCGTTCCTAGGGAAGCTGCCGCCCGTGTGCGAGAATAATTTTGCCCCCCCCCCCTCATACGGTATGGATTAATTGAAACTTCTCTGAAATATTTTTGCCTTAAATAAAACAACGAAGCACAGAAAATATTATAAATTCAGTTTATTTTTTAATTTTACAACCTAACATAATAATTATTAATGTATTGATATAATAACCAAACGAATACGTTATATTAAATGCATACAACACACATCTATTAATGCATATACTTAATAAGTCAGTCAAAAAGCTTAAATAATCTTTGATTTTCTTGCCTTTTTGATGCAAATTCTGTCATAATATCTGATACACCTATATCTTCCGAAATGTCCTTTTAGATACTTATAATAGATAAGTCTGAAAGCCTTTCTTGTCCCATTGTTGATCTCAAATAATTTTTTATTATTTTAAGTTTTGAAAAGATTCTTTCCCCGCTAGCCACATTCACAGAAAATGGTAAAAAAATTCGTATGGCAATCACTAAATTTGGAAACAGGTAAATGAGGTTATTTGTAAATAGGTATTGAATCACATTTAGCGCGTTCATTTCAGGGGAAATATAGGGTGCAACGTTGTCAATTTCATCGCATAAATCTTCAGCTGTAATATCTTTTTCATTTTTAAATGGATCATGTAACATACTTTCCACAGATTTACATTTTGTAGAACTATTTGATTTATCTGTTTTAAGGAAATTATTTAGGTCGTTGAGAAAATTGAAAACTGTGTGATGTTGTTTTATTTGTTCGAACCTTTCTTCTATTTTTGATAATGCAGTGTCCAATATTGCAAAGTAAAAATTAATTTTTAATTGGTCTTCTGGATTTTTTTGAGCCTCATCTTTACATTCTTAGTCAAACGTTTTTTTTTTTGTTCGCGGTGTAACAATATTAACCAGAGGAAATGAAGGGTCGCAATCGATATCTTCTGCAATATTTTTTGCCTTTTCTAAAATATCACTAAAACCTTTATCTGACCTAATATTATATAAATATGTTTTGGTTTGCTCTAACATTAAAATAATATTTGGTAGTATAGCATCAGATTCATGCATAGCTTTACTTACGATATTAATTTTTGTTAACACATTATACCATGTAATAATGGAACAAATAAATTTAAACGACTTAATTTTCAAAAGTAATGAATTTGCCATTTTTCTAGTTTCAGAGTCTCTAGTATTATCAGAATAGAGGGTATATAGAGTATCATATATTTTTGTTAGATTGTATCAAAGAACTTTTAGCGCATCTATTATGCTTTCCCATCTAGTATCTGAAAGATGTTTAAGTGTTAAAGTTGGGATTTCATTTTATAAGACCTTCCAACGTTTATTTGATGCGGAGAAGAAAACGTATAGCTCCTGTACAATTACAAAAAAACTTGTAATTTCTAAAGACGCAATAAGTTCATTTTGAATATGAACACCTAAATAATGAGGCATATTTGATGGATTTCTGCTAATTCTAGTGAGGTGGTCTAATATGGTATCATTAAACTTTGCAATTGTTTCAATTAATTTTTAAAAGTTTCCATTTTGTTGCTCGTATAACTTATTATTTTTGCCTCTAAATCTCAAATTTTGACCGGCTAAGAATTTAACGGTTTAAATTTTAATTTGTAACATGGAAACCCATCTATTTTTTTCCATATTTATTAATTTCTCATTTAGAGAATCAGTAGTTGTTTTAGACGAAATTGATTGATTTAAATCAATCCAATATTTTGTATTACAAATGTGACTTTTTGATTTTTTATGACGTTCTGTAATCTGAGTTAAATGTCTCCAATCGTTATATCCCTCAACAAAGGCATTAGAAAAAGTTTTAAATAATTTTCAAGGAAAACAAAATACACAATCTTTTAATTTAGAATACACTAGCCAAACTCTTGATATTATTTTCCCGTTACTTATTTTTTTCTATAATAAATAGATGAGAAACCTCTGTTATATTTATTTAAAGGAAAGATTACATCCGCTTCTGTAAGTTGGGTAGGGCCTAACTCTACTAAAGTTAATTTAATTTTGTCAGATAGTGCGGAAGACCAACAGCTAGGATCCTTATAAACATCATCTTTATAAGAAACATGAAGACTATCTTCACGGTATTTGGTCACGGTTTCACTGATTTCAGTAGTTGGTTCTGCAATTAAAACATTTTCCTTGGGGTTTGTGATTTCGGTCTCCGTCACATTTGTATCTCTGGAACTTGATGGCGCCTCATGCGATCTTGCTGGGGTTAAAGATGTTTTTAGTGAACCACAAGCCTTCTTTACTAATTCTTTTTTGTAAAGTTTTCTTTTTCTGCATTGGGCCCCAGATGCCAGCGATGCGACGTGATTTGATGGGATGATGGGTTAAAAGTGTTAAAACAAACACGGACAATGTATTTCCCAACTGGTTGCGACGTGGAGTAGCGTTTTTAAAACCAATGTGATTTTGTTTATTTCCAGTTATACTTGTAAAATGCATTTTTAACTCTTAAGTAGTTACCTAGCATAATGATGATATTTTTATATTGATTATTTTACAAATAAAATAGTTTTAAATTTTTTTTAACCGGGCGGCTGACTTGTCGCCCCCCCCCCCTTGACTTGCCACCCGTGTGCCTCGCACCCCTGGCACCCGCGGGTTGGAACGACCCTGGTAGTATTTCCCCCCCCCCCCTCAAGTAAAACATTACGTGGACTTGTATTTGCCCATAACTAACAGATATTTCAATTTTCCAACGTTGGTATTCATCTTGTAAATTAAGAAGTACATGAATACCCGGAATTTTTTCAGACTCCGTAAAGCCCTTTCCCTTCAGAATCTAACCCACGAATACAAACAATATGTTCGTTACATGTGTATTTCACTTTCAGCACTTGAGCAGATTAATTAAGACTTTCTTATGACTAATGTTGCTTCCGAAAAAGAAAATTACACCTTCTTGTATATTTGACCATAGCTGGAAGGTATTTCACTTTTCCCACGTTAGTATTCATCTTGGCAGTTTAACAGCACATAAGTACCCGGAGTATTATCAGACACCGCAGAGGCATTTCCCTTCACGGTCTGGCCGATGAATACAAATAGGTTCGTTATATGCGTATTTCCTTTTCATTACTTGCGCAATTTAAGTACTGCCACACTTCTCCGCGGTTTCACCGCTGAGCTTAACTGCGCGTTCTGGGTATACCAATTTCTGTTTTCAGTTATGAATTGTTGAATTAGTTAAAGAAGCCACAAGCAAATATGCACGTGTCTCGATAATTTTATTTCAGAAATAGAAAATCGGTCTGTGTACATACTTCCCCACCATATACGAAATAGTTCATTTAAACTGAATACCCGTGATTCGCTACGGAGTACATTCAAATTAAATACAACGGTCAATGTATGCAAATAATGCAATATATATATATATATATATATATATATATATATATATATATATATATATATATATATATATATATATATAAAATATTTATAATAGATATATATTTATAATAAATACAACGGTCAATGCATGCAGTTACTGGCAAAAAAGAATATATATATATATGGGAATTGTATTATCCCAGGGCTCCAGCTATGAGCTATATGTCGCCGTGTACGCTATGCGACGACAGCGCTATTAGGTTTTCGAGAGATGAACGGGGAGAAAAGTATTTGAGAGGACAGACTGAGATTGGGTCCCGACCTGGTAAGAGGTGCTGAAAGCAGCAGACGGCTGCGACGGGAGAGACAGTCACGAAGGGGGCATGACGTTAGCTCCGGATAAGCAGCAGACGGCGGCTTAGTCCATCCTATCTCGGCAGACGGCCAGATACTGTAACCCATTCTGATTGTGGAGGCCTGGTGCGGCCTGTCGTGTAATTTTATATGCAGCGTAATTCTACAACTGTAAATAGTCGATAAGTGTCAATATATAGTGTTTGTGTTTTAAGCAGTGACTCTGTGTTTAATTGTGTACTGTCTTACTCTGAGTATAAGAGAGTCTAGTTCCGCCGTGCAGTAAGCGGAAAGGTTTCTATAAGACTGAGAACAACTACCCCAAGACACCGACCGCAGTTTCTACAAAAAGTGGGGACTCGCCCGAGATCGAGTTCCTACATATATATATATATATTTATAAAAAAAGCGTAATGGATATTTTTATAGACAAAATAATGTAGAAGAAAAATATGCAAATTAAATCTAATAGAACATACTAAAGAATATAGTACAGTTAATACAGTACAGTTTGAGGAACATGTGTTTTACTGTATTTTAATATTTTTTTTTTGGATAATGTCCAATCGTCTGCCACATTAGAAAGAAAAAAAAATTGTCAATTTATTTCGTTGCTATGCACGTGACGCAAAATTAATTTAAAGTATCGCAGAAAGAAAAGAAACCACGTGATCAGCATTTAATAAATTAAATTCTAAAAATTAATCTTTAAAAATTCACCAAAAATTAGAAAAGGGAGGTAAAGATTCGAAAAAGACTTTAAAGGAATTTTTATGATCTTTCTCGTGATATAAATTTTATAACTCTCAAATTATTATTTTAAATGCAAACTTTCAAAAACGTTACAAAACAGTTTAAAAATTTAATTTAAAAAAATCTAAGAGGACTTTTTCAAAAATGTTTCTTAGTGCACCCCTACACTATAAGCAGAATCGCCATACAGAATTTCAGCCCTTTAGGTCCAGCGGTTTGGTCTGTGAGTTATCTGTCAGTCAGTCAGGGAACTGTTTTATATATATAGATAAGATTTCAAGAAAAATGTGGATTATCATTAACCCCATCCCAACCTGTAATTTGAAATCTGGTTTATTATTGAGCATACCGGTTTAATGGATTACAGCCAAAACTAGTTTCTCATTCAGTTAAGATAATACACTCAGTATGTCCTGCGTCAGGCTAAATTAATTTTGTAGTAAGAGGGCATGAAGGAAGAAAGATCAAAGTCAAAGTAAATCATCCGACATTTTATGACACATAACATCTGTTTCCTTGTAGAGGAATACAACATGTTTAAAATGTTAAACCTGTTTACAATTTCAGTAACATTTGGGTCGCAAACAGAATGCCCACTCTTACTAAAATTTATTTTATAATGTTCATTCTCCAGTAATATTGACCTAAGTTACAGTATTTAAATGATAAACACTTTGCGTAATATAAGAGGAATAACAATCTTAGAAAAACTACAATTTTGTTACCAATAAAAAAATATTTAAATCGAGGTTTTTTTTTTCTTCTTTCAGTGTAATTTATGAGCTTAACGCTGTTATGTACTAACCCTATTGGATTTGCTGACCTCAATGGGAACTTATAGAGAAAATTTGTCTATTAATTACAGCTACATAAATGATGATAATCCAATAAAAATGGTATTTTCAGATAGCCTGAACTTTTCTGTACATTGAACAGGATTAATTTTATAAATTTCGTCCACCAAATGAATTTAATAGCGTTTAAAACACACTATACCAGATCCCCCCCCGAATAATTTAAATTTTAAAATATTTGCATTTTCGTTTAAAAAAATACTTTAAGGTGTAAATTTTTTTTCTATTACGGAGTACAATTTTTAAAAAATCTTTCAATCCAGTCGGAAATCCTTGGACACATTTTCTCCATAAGTTAACACTGAGGTGAGCGAATCCAATGGGGTTAGTACCCAGCAGCTTTAAAGGTACTCGAAACCTTAGCTCCTCAAATATCTGCTAATTCTTAAAAAAAATAATTTGTGATAAAAGTCATTCTGCTGTTTTTTCTATAGAGTTTAGACTTTATAATACACTAAGCCTTAAACTAGTGGTTCCCAATCGGTTGTCCGCGGACTACATGTGGTCCGCGCCTTGGGAGTGGTCCGGCACTACATATAAAAAAGTTGCCAAACAAATGGGTATTTTGAAGGCAATGTTCATTGAACTAGATGGCCGAATATATCCGATGACTATCAGGTGTTAAATTAAAATTTCTTAAAAGTTTAACATAATTATTTTATTATTAGAATATGATACAAAATAATTTGTATACCCCCGGAAGACCCACCCCCTCAAGTTGGTGGTGGTGGGGGTGGTGGTCGTAGTCCTCACATGGTTGAATTTTGGCTTAATGGTCAACTGGCTTCTACGGGTTGGGAACCACTGCCTTAAACAGTATCTTCTAAAGACCTGTATTTACGAGGGATGGAACTTTAATAGTGGGAACACTGTTGTAGACACCCCACGCAGCAGAACCTAGGAAAGCAGCTTACATCACACGTACGTCACATACCTGCCTTACCTCAGAGCGAATGCGCTCTCCTCACAAACATCACACACCTGCAAAGTGACAGGATAATCACAGCCATGTTTCAGTTACCGGTCTATCGTACGAAATAATTTGTTGCATCGTATTTATGCAAGGAAAGTGCTTGTGCGCATACAGCACAAACTGTGGCTGATTTGTTTGCTCGCTGGGGCTAAGAAATGCTCTACCATCTCCCATATTCCCCGGACCTAAGTCCCTGTGACTTTGATCTCATCCCCGAGATGAAGGAACCGCTCCGTGGCATTTGCTTCTCTACTGTTCCAGATATTCTGCAGGCTGTAGGCCGCTCCATTCGAAGGATCAACATATCAGGTGCTGCCAAAGGCATCCTGAAGCCTTCAGAACGTTAGCAACGGGTGCTGGTCAACTTTTAAGGGCTATAAAAGTTTCACTCCTGTATCTCTTCTATGTACTTTGTACATACCTAGTTACCACTATTAGAGTTCCATCCTATGTACAATGGTAGAGCTAAGGTAATCAATTGATCAGGGTAAATCTCCAAGTTGCGTTCGTGCGTGTTTCAGGACTAATGGATATCTAAACTATTCTATGGAAACAGCGCGTTTAATGGTACTGGTAGCCCTCCTACAACACGGTATCGCTCTAACACGATCGGATAAATTGCGGAAACCCTCGTATGACACTGCAACCTGTAACACAGTTTCGCTCTAACACGATTAAAAAAAATTGCGAAAACCTTTGTACAACACTACAGCACTAGATAATATGATTTTTGTTTAACACATTTAAAAACTAAATTACCTTAAATTAATGAAGAAGGAATAATGAACTATAGTGGCATAAACAAATTATAATTTATTCATTTATAATTCTATTCTGATGTAGTATCCGAAAGCGTCATGCACAGTTTACACGTGTGACGTAATACCCCCACGTGAACGAACGTTGCGTAGTTCGAATTCGTGCTGATGACGTCGGCAGATGCACTTTTGATTTTGCTTAGATTAGATGTACATTTTGACCTCTTTATGGGAATCTTTGATTTGATCCGGTCATGCCGGAGTAAAGCCGGAAGTTGCGTATATGGAATTTCAAAAAATGTTTGTTTTAATAAGTTTTCGGAACGTAACCCCACCCCCCCTTTTTGGTACTGGCTCTGGGTCTCACATAACACGGTTTCACACAACACGGCATTTTCTAGGAACCTATCTACAGTGTTATAGGAGGGTTACCTGTATTAAGTTAGTGTTTTTTTATTGATTGCCGACTGCATTTATATTAACCCTCTAACTTCTGAAAGATAGATTCTCAGAAAAACGAGTACTGTGTTTATTTTTCTTGCTATTCATCGAACTTGGTTTTTAGCAGGCATTACCCTTGAATCGAAGTAAATGTTTAAGGTTGATGGGTTGACTTTCAAAGTTTATTGGTTATTCTTTTTTTCACTCGAAGCGTAAGCAAACCAAATAATTAAATGTAAACATGTTACATTATTGCGGTTTTAAATTGTGCTCGCCACTGATTTCAGATACTGATAAGAAAGAGTCATTGAATATTGAACAGTCTTAATTGTTCTTGGAAATTACCATACAAGGTCATTGGCAGCCATTATGTTTGAAGGGACGTAAATGTGTTAGGATTGTATGTTAAGTGATCTAGTCATCAATGTAACTATTATTGTGTCACTGATTTGTCTCCTGATAAGTAAGCAAACTAAAAAATTAGAAAGAATGTTGACTGCTCTTGTAATTGCATAGCCATGCATAGTAATAAGTACCAGTTTTCGTTGAATTTTTTTAAGTGAGATTTTAGGGCGCATATAGTGATTACGTTGTCACTCATACTGAGTATAACTGTGTCACTGGTTATATCACCTGATATGTCTGGACTTAAGAAAATCGGATAGAGTAAATTTTTTTAGAATTTAAAACACAAACCTATTAGCAGACGTTTTTGCTGCAGAAAATGTTTGAATTTAATGTTGAATTTTTGAAGTATATGTTAATATAATTGTTTGACTTGTCGAAGTAAATGTCTTAGGACTGCATGCTAAGTTATTTTAACCTATTACATCAAAGAGGGGCTTTAAAAATCGGATAGTATTAATTGTTATTGAAATTAAAAATAGAAAGTTATTAACAGACCATAATTGTTGAATTCAATGTTTGAATTAAATATTGTATTGATGAAGTAAATATTTTAGGACTGAGTGTCCGGTTATTTTAACAAATTACATCATCACTCGTACAGACTGTAGATTTGATCACTGATTTTTATCTCCTGTTTAGGAAGAATTTTTACGATTCGAATAGAGTCGACTGTATTGTCAAATGAGACAACTGTACAAGTTTAATGCGAGCAAACTGTACTGAATTCATTTTGATTTACGTACAAAAACATTGTTACTAAAAGTAAACTGACTGCATATAAGCCTGCATACAAATTTCAGTATGAACTTACGTCTGTACCACAGGCAAAAGGTTACTCTTACTGAAGAAAAAAAATTCTCAAAATAAATGTTGTAACACATTTTTTTGTAAAACTGGACCGCAGCTGAAGTCCGCGATGAATATAGAATTCAACCTCTAAAAGGCCGGTCATATCTTGAACTCCCAATTTAGACTAGAGATAAGGGCAGATAGAGAAAGAAGGAGACGATAATTCACTGTGACATCTGGAGAAGAAAACACAATTTTCTACTTTTTTTTGTTCCTCCGGCGGGAAAGTTCACTTTCAGCCCCGGCGTAAAAAAAAAGACACGAATAAAGTTTGTGTGACCGGCATATATAACGTCGATTTTGAGGTCCGGAATGGGGATAGAAACGGTTTTTGTCGAGCCGTGAGAAACAGATGTGCTTTTTGTACATTTGAGGAAATGTTAGATGAGATAGATGATAGTTTATTTCGCAAAAGTTAGGGATTATAATATCTTTTTTTCTTATGAAGTAAAATCTAAATTTACTTTATTTTTTTCTAAATTCTTCAAAATATATATTTCAAGCACACGCTTGGGTAGAAGTACCATTGCTACGTACGAAGCCTTCGTAAGTAGTAATGGTACTTCTACTCAAGCGTACCCAAGCAATACGTAAATAAAAGAAGAACAAAGGCTTCGTTCTTCTTTTATTTACGTATAATACAAGAAATATTAATATCCGAAAATAATAAATTATAAAGATCTATAAATTTGAAATATCTTTGTTATTTATATTGGACAAAATTTTGTTTTTTAACCTCCTTCTCCAGCATAACTCCTCTCTCTCTAGCTTAGTAATATTGTTTTTGTAACAGATTGATTACTCTTTCTTCTTTTATAACTCTCTGCCTAATTGAGCCTCTTCATTCATTATTTTCAATTTTTCTGCTGGAGTTAAGCTCCCAATTAAATCTCTCCGAAAAGTTGCAACAAGGGACTAGCCCTTCAATAACACATCGACATTAGAAAAAAACTTCGACAAAATCTGAATGCTTGTCCTTAGTCACTAACTAGCTACAACTTTCATCCTCACGTAATTGAACTCTTAATCTCCTCAAAGGAACTTACAAGGACAAAACTAATGTTCGCTCGAACAAATCCTTCATTCACAATGTTATCAGCCAGATGATGGCCGAATGGCTAGGGCGCTGGCAATAGGTACCAGAGTCTGTTGGTTAGAGTCCCATTGTTGGCATGGATGTTTGTAGCCGTTCAATCGTGTGAGGATGAAAGTTGTAGCTATTGAACTCTTAATCAATCTTCTCAAAGGAACTTACAAGGATAAAACTAATGCTCTCTCAAAAAAATCCTTCATTCACAATATTATCTGCCAGATGATGGCCTAATGGCTAGGACGCTGGCAATAGGTACCAGAGTCTGTTGGTTTAGAGTCCTATTGTTGGCATGGATGTTTGTAGCCATTCAATAGCTACAACTTTCATCCTCACACGATTGAACTTTTAATCTTCTCAAAGGAACTTACAAGGACAAAACTAATGTTTGCTCAAACAAATCCTTCATTCCCACTGTTATCAGCCAGATGATGGTCGAATTGCTAGAGCGCTAGCAATAGGTACCAGACTCTGTTGGTTTAGAGTCCCATTGTTAGCATGGATATTTGTAGCCATTCGGAATTTGCTTTAAGATGCAGGTCCCGGTCTAATTATCCCTCGTGTAGCAAAAGATTACCCTAGCGCTCTCAGCCTACCTATGGTATCTCACATTGGTATGTCACAACGTTCCAATGTTGGTCCATACTCTTCACCCATAAAATATATAACTCACTTCTAGCTATTTTTACCGATGAAACCTCCCTTTTCAACATCAGATAAAAATCGTACATAATCGGTCAAGCATTTTAATCGTCCTATCACCATCGTTTCTAAAAACTGAAAATTAAATTCAGTAACACAAATAATGTAAATAATTAAACACGAAATAATACACATAAAGAAGGCATAGACAGCCGAACAAATTAGCAGAAAACTTACCCAAGGCCCCGAGATCCCCATGGAAACAGATAGTCAAATCAATAGAAAATTAGCAGAAATCCTGCACTTAGAGCTAAACATACCATAAATGCAAGTAAACACACAATCATGTGAATTAAATTCAATAGTGAAAGATACATAGCTCTCACCATTACCACCAAATGGAAATTTTCTTTTTAAAACTTTAAAGTCATAATAGGCAATTATCTCATCCTTTAGTCCACTAGTTCTTACCAGTGGTCCGGAAGAACCGAACAAGAGGTTCGCAAAGTCAACAATGATCAAAATAATAAAATTTTTAAAAAAATGGTTTCATCGTATCAAAACGACCGCGAATTCAGCTATATTATAAAATTGGGAATTTTTTTTGTTCATACTCTAAAAATTCCTGTATTTCTCCCGTTCACTGTTATTTCGAGTACGAAAAGATCCAAATTCTGCTTAAAAATCTCTAATATATTTTCTGTGGAGTGGAGTCGCACCGTCATAGTAATTTTACAGCTGGATAAGCAAGCTCAAAAATCTCTGTCAATTATAAGTTTTCGTGGGCTTTTATGTTTGCTTAAGTTAAGATTAAGTTTACTTTTACGTTAAATTTGTTATTGTTACTTTTTTTTCCAATGCTGAGGCACTTATCGTCAAACATTCGCCTATACTACTCCGCAATTTTACTGCCCATTTTATTGTGGGGGCACCATATAGGAAATTAAACCAATTTTTGCCCCTAAAAAAGGTTGGTCGGGAATGGATTCCAAAAGAAATAATTTCCACGGGGAACCTGATCAACGATTGATTAAGAACCACTGCTTTATTCTTACACTAATATCTTGACACGACGCTTAAGTAGAGACTTCATTTATTTTTGTTATTTTACACCAATTAGAAAGGAATTTTTAGGAGCAGAGAGATAAATATTGCTCTAAATTACTCGGAATAGTTATTTAAGCAATGGTTAGACGTTGTTCATTTAGAAACTCTTCCTTAAGCTGAACCGGTTTAGTCCAATACAACAGATTCCCTTATTAAAAACTGTCACACCTAACGCCCTAATTCGGGAAATAATCAAAGCCTCTTGGTTCAAATACAAATATAATACAAATATCTTGGTTCATTTCAAACATCATTATTCCTAATCTCCACACTGTTCTATAATGTTGACAATGGTATACTAAGAGATTAGTTCGATAATGACTTACTAGACTTGACCTACATGATAAGATCTTGAACTTTCCTCTCTTCAAATTCTTAAAGTCTTTGTTCTTTTCTTTTTTAAAAAAGTATCATAAAGTTTGAAAATAATACAATCTTATTCAAGGTACAAATCACTTTAAAAGACTTTAAGTGGCATATAGATACCACTGTTAAACAATATTGTTTACATTCACGTAATATCTTTATTTTGTCACTGTTCTTAATCCGCCTTTTAGTAAGATGACTTGGCTAAAGCTTTCTCTGCAAGGTCTTTGACAGACTTTTTGTTTGTTTTCATATTACGATTTTTTCCTCATCAAATGCCTATTTATGAAAAGATTATGATACATATAAAAGTAGTTGAATAAATTTTAAATCTCGCTTCACAAATAAAATTAAGCATCTATTTAGTTTGCTTTAAAGCTTGCTTGGCTTTTTAAATATCTGTTGACCATTATTCTTTAATTAAATTTTTTTTTTAATTTTTCTGTGTAGGAGAGGTTTCAGAATAATTTGGCTTCAGGGTTTATAATAATTCATAAAACTGTTATCATATAAAAAGGATTTAAAAGAACCGGGATCTTTTAAATCTGTCCCCGATTTAAAAGATCCCGGGTATCTTTTAAATCGGGGACATATTAAAAATTTTGACTCTATGTCCACAATCTTGGAAGATAGTTTATTGGAAATAAAACAATGGAATGTTCTTCAAAATTTTACAGAAAATAATACTTTGCAAGAAGAGAAAGTTTTATAAAATTTTACATACCTTAGAAAAATATAAATTAAAGCTATGTGTATCAATTAACTTTAGTTTAGAGTTTTTAGAGGGGTCACACAAAAATTCTCATCCCCCCCCCAAAAAAAAAATTTTTTTTGGTCGAAAACATACCACAGAGCTTATAAAATTGAATAACACAAACAGTATTTTTGTAGGTTGATTTAATTGCCAGAAACAACACTTTTACGCTGTACTGTCTATGCGTATTATAATTGTAGACTGTATTTTACCCCTTAACTTCTCAATTAATTATTTTTAACGTAGGATTACGTTCCTCCATAACGGTCCTCCGGAAAGCAAAATTTATGACGCTAAAACTGTCTTCGCGAGTTATAAATCAAGAGTGGCAGGGTAGATTTTGCATAGGGTTATCACTCATCCTTCTTTTCGTATGTAGGAATTTTACTGTAAAAAAAAAAAGGAAGCAACGATAAGTAATTCTACGTTAATAACCCGCGGTAGTTTCGTTAGAGGAGACTACCTGAATTTTTTTCTTTATATATATATATATATATATATATATATAATCTCAAGAGAATAAAAAGTGCATTATTTCATATTAATAAAAGTACTTAAAGAATTCGAAATAATAAAAAGGGATAAACTTAGTTTTATTGTAGTGCTTCTCGGAACAATCTGACAATGCGGAGCACTTGTCAATGAAGACATTCGCACAAAATCTGCGAGAATCGTTGGTTGCTTTCAGTGGGGGCATCATGTAAAAGAACTAATAGCACCCCTCTCGGATCAATCTAGTAAATGCAATGATGTCTGGAATATTGAACATTGCGAGGTACTTCAATTCTTACATAATGCTTTTGGCACGCATGACACCTATTAGTACAGTTACTTAGTTGCTAGTAGGTGGGAAGCGCTGCCGAGTTTTTCGTCTGCAATCAGAGTTGTATAGCAATGCACACGATGTCAGTGATCTTTGTATCTAAATTCTTACATAATGCTTCAATTCTTACATAATGCTTTTGACACGCATGACACCTATTAGTACAGTTACTTAGTTGCTAGTAGGTGGGAAGCGCTGCCAAGTTTTCCGTTTGCAATCGGAGTTGTACAGCAATGCACACGATGTCAGTGATCTTTCTATCTAAATTACCACTCTAAAATGATCGTATTATTGCAAATTTCTGTGGTATTATGGCAGATGTTGATATGTCATTTTTTCAAGTTTTCGGCAAATTAAAAAAAGTAACTTTTGTTGGGAAATATAAAATTGCTCAATTAAGTTTTTCAATCCAAATATTCTTTAGTTAATACTCATATTCAACCTCAAACATATGGCTGGTTTTCAATAAAAAATTTCAATTTGGGACCACGTATTACCTCTTTTATACATAACAGCATTTGCCAATATGAAAAGCTTAGTATTATTTCATAATTCCACTATCAGCTTTTGCCGCATAAAAAAACCAATTTTAAGTGTGACATATCAACTTAAAACATAAAATTGAATTTTTCGGACACATCAACATCTGCCATAATGCCACAGATTTAAACTTTATGAGAAATACCTCCATCTTCATGACTATGGTGTAGCTCGTCATTGTAAAATTTGACATTTGACGAGTGCAAGCATTTGACGAGTGAGACTCGTCAGTTGAAGAGGATGGGGTTAAGTCTATTTATCTCGAAACAAAACTTTTCCCGATTTGTTATCTTTAAAAGGCTATATCTAAAATTCCCATGCAGGGTATTATTTTGATGTTTTGTACAGGGTTTCTTTGTTGTATTTTCATTAAATCGTCTTCCGAATTTTTGATTTTTTAGCAAAAGTTTTGAAGATGTTTTGTCTAAAAATTCTCTAAAAAGAAAGGATTTTTTCTCCTTTAAAGTGATTAAAAATTTTGTATGAAGTTCATATATTTATGGTGCCCGGTTTAAAGGGCTAAAGTTAAAAACAGTAATTTAAATATACCAAGTTATTGGCTTTTATACCAATCGCAGAAATATAATTTTGACTTGAGTCTTTTGTGCAAAGAAATGTACTTTTGTATACAAAATTGATAGACTTAAGCATTTTATACAAGTCAAAGGATTTTTTTTTATCAATACTAACAAATATCTAAAAATCACATTTTAAGACTTAAGCCCTTTATAGATATTCTTAAGGAAAATTATTCTTAAGGATTTATATTCTTAAGGAAAATTATTTGAAAAATATTTCGGTACACAAAGGGAAAAATATGCAAAAAGAACTATTGGTTTGGCAGATAAATCAGAAACAAAACATATTTTAAATTTTGAAACTTATGATTTTTTAAAAGAAAATTTCAAATATATAAAGCATTTTTAAAATAAATTTTATGAACTCCTTATAAAGATACATATGAGGAAGGAAAATCACAATAAAATGTGTGTAATTACAGAAAATTTTGTATCCTGGACTCGCTAAAAAATATTAATCTATTTTAAATTACCTTCAATTCATAATTAAATATTAATTTTTGGAGTCACATTTAGTTAAATTTTAAACTGAGGTTACTCGAGCCGGAACTTTAATGTCTTGAACAAAACATTTAATTTTGCATTCAGATATTCAGTAAAACAAAAAATAAATAATTTTTATACCTTGCAAAAACAAATTTTTGAGTCTTAAAATACGTATTTCAGATACTTTACATTAAATTAAACAGACCAACGTATTATTGATGTTAGTTTATATTTTTTACAGCTCTCATTAACTAGCAAAATGTTTGATTTCTCCAGTTATTGAACTGAAGTAAAGATCTCAGTTATTAGAAAGTACCTGATGTATATTTAAATTTTTATTTTACCATAAATGATTTACTGGTAGAGTTCAGTGATAAATGGAAATCAAACACTATACATACGATTAAGTGTTAACATCAAGTGATGTGAAAATACATTGCTACCGTGTCGTCAGCTTCTTTAGAGCGGTATTCGAGGCGTCTCTAATTTATACAGAGAACTGTTTCAAAACGACCCTTTCTCTACCCACCTCTATCTGTGACAGAATAACCCAAAAGTTTATATTTTCATTTTTAAATTTACTTGCTGGTTCAACAGACCCAGAAGGAAGATAAAGGATTAGTGTCATTAGAGCTACATCAACGTCCATTATTACAGATGGATATGAGCTAATGAGTGATGTTGTAAGGCATGAGATTTGATCTTATCCATGGGGATTTTCACTTATCGACTGCCACCCTGCAGCTGATTAGGCCGCTAAGAGCCTTGGCTCATCCTTCTTTTTTGTTTTTGGCTGCTTGATCCCCCCCCCCCTCCAGTTTTATGTTACCTTTAAGTCTTTTTTTCCCCTGAGGACGGTAGTCCAACGGGATTTTTTTGAGCAGCCAATTCATGGAAGTTGTGCAGGATGGGCTGCGCCCTGTTACATTGATTTAATTAGAATTGCCGGATACATGGTCCAGGGCAGCGGCTCTTAAATCTTAAAGTCGACCAGATATTGGTTTAGTCCTTGGTTTGTTCCCAGATATTCGCTGCCTCGATACTCAAAATTTTACTATTTGCTCCGGTTTCCATCTCCATAGCCTCGCGTTTTCACGCCACACATGCTAATTACACTGTACAACATGAAATTTGACCTTCAGAGGAAAATGCGTTTCTTATATATTTTTGGCTAAAAATAACGAATCTGTAATTCTTTTGTTTTCCAAGCACCATTTTCCCCAAAATCCACATTTTAGCAATGGAAATCTATACTGTAGCGGCAAGCGCGCTCTCTGTCTGAAAAACAACTTACAGGCAAAGGAAAGGCGCTCTCATTGACAGTGGGATCGTTGCAAACTTGGCGACCATTTTGGCAATACTGGCGACTTTGGCGACATTTTTGGCTACAAAAACCTTATCTACTCTCCCGAAGTTTCGAGGCTCTAGCTGTATATAATCGACATATACTAATTATATGTCGATTGGGTTATTTTGCCTGCCCCTAAAGCATCCACATTTCGACCTCCGAATTCAAAATTTAATTTTATTACAAATTTCTATCGCGGAATCTTAGCCTTTTTCTCTGTTTTCCTGGACGGTTACCGCTCCCAGCCTGCTTTTCCCGTACACCAGGCTGGGGCACTCGGGTGTTCACTTGGGTAAGTTCGGGGGGGGGGGGGGACTCCTGCTGCGGTCTGCACTCGCCGATGGGGATTTCACCCGGAATACCACATCGGTGCCTATCCGGACCACTGGAGCTTTAGCAGCTTGAAGTAATAACAAGAATGAAACTCTATTTTCCAGCATACGAAACCGTGTCAAATAATGTTTTGTGGTTTTGTTGGGCCGTGTTGCCACAATACCTTTTATATATTATATGAACTGGTGGTAAATAATGTACTTAGAGACTTCACATTCGTGATATGACTGGACGTGGGATAGGGCATTGCCTCCCAATTTCGGCCTATACTCGCTTTTGCTGAATCGATAACACGTTTTACAGATCCCAAGATAATCATCGTGGGATGAGTCAAAGATCAAGTTTAAAATGGAGAAGCGAAGGGAACTTGATTTATATAAACTGCATGCTTGTTTAAACATGAAAATGAATATAGAGGGATGAGTTTAGAAGCTGAAGACTGCAACAATCAGCCGAAGAATAGTTGTCCATAATTTTTAGTCTTTAGTTGCCAAATTGCACTTTACAACGTCTGTGCTTTACTCGGCAGATATTACTTACCTGCTCGTTTAGAGAATACTTTAGAATTTTTACTTGCTGAAATATCAACCTTTGATTGTGAATTTAATAATAGGGGAGCTAATCGTTACAGTATAATTAAACGAAAAATTGTTTTTGAATTTTCTATATACAATTCTACAAACAACTGATCAAACATCCTATTGAGGTTTTAAAGTCGAATTGACGCAAACAGTATTTTTGTAGGATGATTAAATTGCCAGAAACAACACTTAAGTTGTGATGTCCATGCGTATCATAGCTGTAAATGTGTACTTTACCTCTTGATTTCCCGTATGATTACTTTCTCTTTTTTATATGTCTATACTCATTAGTTTTGATGTGCAACTTCGTACATTCAGCGTAATCCCTTTAAGTAACATATATTAAACATCCATATAGACCAAGAATATAAATGTGTCATTTCACATTAATTGGAATGCTAAAAAAATTCGAAATAATAAGAATAGTTAACTTATAGTTTAACTTATAGTTTAACTATTATTATTATTCAATAATGTCTTTGTCAACCCATTCATTATCGGCCCATAAGGAACAGAAAGGCACTATGGAGTAGAGCTTCCAGCTTAAGGTGCAGCCACTGGCCCAAACGACTCTCGCCATTAGATATTAATTTAGTAAATATATCCACATGAAACTGGCATTTTATAATATACGCGCCAAAATTTCCATGTAAATAAATGTATGATTGCCATAAAATCTTCATTCAGGATTTTTTAATTTTCGCGTTTAGTATGAAATTTTCGTCAGTGCGCTGTAACTAATCCGATGTTATTGAATGCTTTCAGAAAACTTCTTCAAAAATACCCCGTGCAATGTCGGAAAACCATTTTAAAAAAAGCGTGCTCAACATTAGCAATTATTAATAATGTGTGATGAAAAATATATAAAAGCAAATAAATTAGCTCTTCATTTTAGTTATTTTCTACATAGAATAGAGCTTTAATATAGTAACTAATGCAAGACATAAATCGATTCAAATATTAACTGAAACTTTGATCTGAAGAATATTTCCCTCCCTTTTGTCCCTCGGAAATTTCTAAACAGGGTATTCAGTTTCTAATCGACAAGTTAACTGTTATTTTCAGGGCCGGTATTTATTATTTCGAGCCGTGAATATATATATCTGATTTAATCGCATCGCAATCTGATTTAATTTCATCGGACAAGTAGATCATGTGGTACTTTGTTAC
>OU015502.1:30369430-30481930 GCA_907164885.2 Dolomedes plantarius
TTTTTAAATGAAAAATTCCCCAAGATGTAAAATTTCTTTCTTTATTATGGAGTACAATTTTTTTTAAATCTCTCAATCCAAGTCGGCAATCCTTGGACACATTTTCTCCGTTGGTTAACATTGAGGTGAGCAATTCCAATAGGGTTAGTATACGACAGCCTTAATGCTGCTGAGGGAGAAAATGTATTTACGTTGAAAATGTGGCAATGTAAGTAGATAATATGGGAAACATAAAACCACACTAAATAAATAATTGAGGGTTTGGAAAAATAATAAATCTTTGATTTAAATTCAGACGTCAAGAAGAAAAATTTGAAGGATACTTAAATCGTTAAGACGCTCAAAAATGATAATTAAATCTCCAGGAAAATTGAACAATTTTAATAAATCATGCCTTTAAATAACGGGAACAAACCACTTCCTAATATCCACTATATAAATTATCATTTTAATTATATTGGGGATACTGAGAAGTTCTTTCAGTTTGCGGTTTCCACAACTTTCCTATAATCCATGTCTTTCTTAATAATTCGGTAAAATTTTCATAACGGAAATAATTTGGCGTGATTTTTTTTCCTTCAACACAGTTCCAAAAATTTGCTTTCTGATCATTGCCAATTAAAAGAAGACGTAATTTCCTATCGTAGACGCTAAAAACAAAATATTGTAAAAAGATAAAAATTACACAAAAGGGCGTTAAAATTTTAAGATATGGAGAATTTTCAACGGTTAGTTTTACTTCAAAGTAGATGGTAAAGGTAATGCAGAACAAAATAGAGGGAAAAAATGAATTTTGGTTTTAAAATGCTTAAGGATTTCCCCCCTGTGATTTTAGAGATATGTCTTAGCCTTGCATGGCGCAACTTCATCAATTGTGCGTCAACAGAAAACGGATCAATAGGAAAAAAAATTGAATTGCATGGGTGAGTTCCATATTCATCAGTTACGTAAACAACAGAGGTTAAAAATAATTCAGAACAAAATAGAGAATCAATTTTGCTTTTAAACCGTTTAGGGGATTTTCCTCTGGGGTTTCAGTAATTAATGTAATGTATCTTAGCCAACTGCAACAATTGTGCATCAACAGAAAACGGAATAATATAAAAAAAAGTAATTGTATGAGCGAGATCTATATTCATCAGTTATGTTAACTTAATAACAGAGGTTAAAGATAATGCACGATAAAATAGAGAAAATAAAGTCAATTTCCCTTTTAAAATGCTTAAGGATTTTCCCCTGTGATTTCAGTGATACGTCTGAGTTTCACATGGCGCAACTGCATCAATTGTGCATCAACAGAAAACGGATCAAAGTGAAAAAATTAATTGCATGGGCGAAAACCATATTCATTAGTTACGTTAGATTAATGACAGAGGGTAAAGATGATGTAGAACAAAATGAATAAAAAAAAATCAGTTTCGGTTTTAAAATACTTATGGATTTTCCCCTGTGATTTCAGTACTGTCTTAGCCTTGAATAACGCAACTGCGTCAATTGTGCATCAACAGAAAACGGATTTATATGAAAAAAATAATTGTATGGGCAAGAAATAAAATTGAATTCCGAAATTGATTGTGTTTTAAATTGTGTAGCTTGAAAGAACATTAATCCCAATGTCCAAAGCAAGAATTATGTGTCGGATCATGGACAAGTTTTAGTAAATCTTGTACCTCACATTCGGTCGGAAAATATGAATTCTGATAACGTATACTAAGAAATATAGAACAGATGCCAATTTTTAGATTAGCTATGATATACAACTTATTGAGATTTATAAATTTTCATCATTCTTTTTAAGGACAATGGATTTTCAGAACTTGTTTTTGTCAATTTGCAAAGTTTTTTAAAAATTTGGTTAATCCTCTGACGGTACGGTGGGGGGGTCGGATCCGACCCAGGGGTGTGTTTTCCCCCTCCCGTACTTTCCCTTCTCATTTCAAGAGATCGAACTGACAAGGAATCCTACTAGGCAGTCTTGCAATAGGTGTTGGAGCGTTTGCAGTTATAAGTTTGCAATAAATATGAGTGTCTTTGTTGAAAAACGTTATTTATGATCACTAGTCATTTTTTATAGATATTTTTATTTCGATTTTGAAAGCCAAAAATGTCAGTATATACATTATTTTTTTACATTTTTGTGCTCGGAAAGTTGGTTTCACTAATTTCTAAATGGGTACAAGACTAAATTACATTTTAGACCTAATATATACAATATTCGATGTAAATGCCAGAGAGAGACTTTCTTTGTTTAGCACTATTGCAATTCATTGGTCTTTTTCCTACAAAAAGGCTTTTATTTCATGTAAATATTATCAATAAATGTTATTATACAACAAAAATGCTTATTGTGTACTTATTTCTACCCAAAAACTTCATCAAAAAAAGAGACCGGGTCGGAATCTGACCCGACCGTACCTTCTATTTTGTCTCAAAACGCTGCACCGTTTGAGGGTTAAATTCTAATAAGTTTCTAGTAACCGTAATCAAATTTTAATGTAATTTAGTATATTGAAAGGATTATTAGTTATAAGAATTTCAGCATTTTAAATTAACATTAATGTTAACCATGCGCAGTTACCAGTTATGCAGTTTTCAAAGTTCCATGCGCTCTTCTTTTCTAAGCAATGCAGGAAACTTTTACTCAGAAGATACTTTTCGTGTCCTAAATGGAACAAGGAGGGAGGGGGGAGATACTGTTTCTCTTTCAATTTATTGCGGATCTCCACTAGAATTTTGAAAACTTATGCGAGAATAAAAATACCCAAAATTGAATTTAATTTTTTAAATTTGAATAACCCTTTTCACAGAAAATATCTAAAGCAATCCGAATGAAATCTACACAATTATATGATTTCATAAAATTTAAACTATATATGTATCAATATTATATTTAGTTAAAATTTACACTGTAATATAAGAAAGTGTATATTTGAAAATGAATGTATTAAGAATTTCGTATGAAACGTTGCCAGTATACTGAAAGAGTATGGATTTTTTAAAAGGGAAAATGTAGTTGGAAACATTCAGCTAACAATTGAGATATGTAACAAGGGGGAAAAGTTCGTAGTGGATATATTTGCAAATTTTTTCTTACCACCTTATGTATTTACTGCTTTCTAAGTATTATGCATATGTATTAGCTATGTGTTGTTAAAGCTTACTGTCAACTTAAAATTACTTTGCACTAACAGTTATGGAAACCTCCGTTTTTCATAGACTATGTTTGTACGATTACAGGTTGGCGAAAATATTCAGAAGAACACAGATGAATATCCACAACATGCAATCGTACCAATAGGATAGAAGTCGACCTTGGTACGTGACTTGCAAAGTAAGGGTCCATTACAATTTAAAATTGGACATGCCTCATGGAAAGACAGCAAAAAAAATCAAACTTACTGAAATTAAAAAAAATAACTGCCGGGCATAGAAAGAACCGCCCACGTGAAAATAAGCTTTAAAGTGACTGTAAAAGGAATGCATCAAAGGTGGTATTCTAGAATGGTGACTTCGTTAAAAAAATAGACAAAATCTAAAGTGAGATCAATCTCAATTTTCGATATTGTTGACCGATGTATAGACATAACAGCTTTTCAGTACATAGAATTTAATTTTAAGGAAAATTCGTGCATACTTTATGAATTGTAATGATAGCAGGGAACTTCCGGACGTTCATTTACATGAAAGTTGCTTGCGATATTCCACCGGGAATTCAAAGAACGCACTAGTTTAATCAGGTATACATATTTTAGGCAGCATGAATGTAAGTTTTTGCAAATAGAATCGTGTCGCACACCGAGGAAACTAGTTTCACGAAAAGAGAAATTCAAGTTCGACGAAACCATTCCATTTAAAAACAGAAATTGACACATCTAGTTTTATGAAATTATAGTTGCCCAAGGGCGCGTAATCATAGTCTCTTGAAATTTGTGGTTATGATTTCAAGCAACTATAGTTTCGCCTAAACTCTACCACGTGTGTGTTCGTAGACCAGTGCTTCCTCAAATATTTTACTGATAGCTCAATTTTAGATCAATCCTTTAATTAACATTTCTTCCCTTAATACCTGTCTTCAACTTCCTCAAAAATACCTAAACTAGACCCAGTTTAAGATTATCGACTAGTACAAGTTCAAAATGGACCTGCTCTGCACTTACTTCTCTGTCTACCAAACAACTACTAGGTGTTCTGTCACTTATAAGAGGGTGAACCCAGTACTTTCGATGCCACCAGCAAAACGTGAAACCACATCCTCGTCATCTGATGACATCGTAGAAACAAAACTACAGTTTACTCAGTGTGTGGCCCCTTATGAATCTACTATCAAAATACACGTTCTATGAAACATATTTCGCAATACCAGTTTCCTCGGTGTGCAGGTAGCCTTAACTTTCAAAGTCGTATTTTTATTTTATTATATTTTAATGTTCACTATGCCGTTAGCAGATCCAGACGCTATCAGTTAGTTCTTCCTGAAAGGTCAGTTAACTTAGCCGAAAGTTTCTTTTCGTGCGACCATCTTTACAATAGTCTATTTTAACCTCAGTGTTACGGTTGGTACAGTGCATTAATGGACGATACAGTACCATATGGCAGTTATATCTATTTTATGTTTGATTTGTCTAAATATTAGCACGTTGATATATAATTTCAGATAATTTTGATTAAAATGCTTACGGTGCCCAATAATTTTACTATGTCTCTTATAAGGGGACTAACCCAGTACTTTCGAAGCCATCAACAAAACATGAAAGCACATAAATCCCTAACAGTTAATTTAGTAACCTTCTTTTTTACTAATTTCTTGTACTGTAGATGACGACACAGATTATCAACCAGTACATTTCTATAGTTTTTTTTTATAAAACTGTTATTATGTTGTATGCACAGACAGTCTGTAAAATAAAATACCTTAATATATTCATAACTTAGTCTTAAGTGCCAGAAATAAATTTTCTTAGTTCTTTTATTTCTCTACAACATATAAATTCTCATGCGTCTAATCATTAATGCTTCAAACGTTAAAACCCTTTCAAGGGCGCCGTTCGCACAGTGCGAACACCTAAATCTAGTCTTCTTTCCACTTGCATTCAATGTATTCCAGTTAAATGCGCAGAAAATGGCTAGTGCTGCCATCTGTTATCAGTTTAATGAAGTAAAAACATTTTGCAACCTTTAATTGGAAATTTTTTCAAGATTTTTTAGGTTAAAAAAATCGGGGGGAAATCTGTACCGTGCAAACGGGGGAGGCTGTTACCCTTGAAAGGGTTAAGATGAGTGCAAATTATCATTCTGAACTTTGGGCATAAAATATAATTAAATCTTGAAAAGATAAATAGCACGGCAGTGTAGTTTTGACTATCTCTAGAAGTAGCTTTTAATATCTATTTTATTAAAAAATAATTTTGTCTGTTATTGTATTCCAGGAGGAATAATTTGAAATAAGATTTTGGCTCTGCAGCTTTTCTCCAGTTTTAAATATAATTGAACTGGCCCTCCAAGTTTTGGACTAGTGTTCAGTCTTCAATATTTTTCTATAAGGTAAAACGTGAATGCATTATATTTACGACCAGTTCTAATCATTCCTTAACACTTTTAAGTTTTTTTGGCTGTAAATTCTGATATGTCACTGCTTTTAGTAAGGTTAGCTACTATTTCTGTTCTTATTGATTTTTTTTATTTTGCCACCTTCTAGAAGAATATTTTAAACTATAAAATTTTGAGGAAAATTTGCTCGTGTTTGTGCCTCAGTTTATTTGACCTTTTTTTAAATTTGTTGTTTTATATATTTTTGATGAGGAGCTTGAAGGTTTTACGTAAAAGTTTGGTCGCAGGAGTTCATGTTGACTGCAAATATTTTTTCGCAATCTAAACCATTGGTGCGCAAACATTTGTCGACCGCGACCCATTTTCTTTCAATGAAAAATCACGCGACCCCAATGAAAATTTATTGGTAACAGCAATTTAAAAGTAGAGAAAAATTTGGAAAATGTTAACAAAAGTATAGAAAAGCGAAATAGGTAAAATTTGAGAAACTATTTAAAAAATTATTGAACTGTAAATTTTGGGCATATATATACATTGCATAATAACAATTTTTAAAAAATTGGGAAAAAATTAACATGACGCATTTTCAATAAAAATTACGCGACCCCAATGAAAATTGATTGGTAACAGCAATTTAAAAGTAGAGAAAAATTAGTAAAATCTTAACAAAAGCATAGAAAAATGAAATAGGCAAATTTTGAGAAACTATCCCAAAGATGAATGAACTGTAAATTTTGGGTATATATTTACTTTGCATAATAACAATTTTTAAAAAAATATCTCCCTTACCATCTACACTTGTTTTTTTGCCAAATCTGAAGTAACTAAAATTACATATTTAAATATTAATATGCATTTTTATTTCATTTAGGTAAAAATTAGCGAAAATTAAAATGAAAAAATAGCATGATTTTAAAATTATAAACCTCCTTTTAAAACACTGAAAATAATAAACTTCATTTATCTCTATAAAACTAAACTAGAAAAAAAATCAATGACAAGGGTGAACCTAGACCTAATATAGTTTTCGCTCGATATTTGGTGAAATAACTGAGAATTCCACTCTCAACGTTGTTTGGTTTTTATAGTTATTCGGTTTAAATTCCCAGTCTCGCACATAAAAGCGAATGGAAGCAATGTAGTCTTTAAAAATGTTTCACTGCATATCATATATTTTTAACATATAAAAAATCATATTTTTAAAATATGAATATTTATCACATATGAATATTATAGCATATAAATATTTAAATATATTTACATATAAATACTAATATGTTAAAAATATACAATATCATATATTTTTAACACATAAAAATTATAAATAAAAATATTAAATACATATGTAATTATAAAAAATTTAAAGCATGTTATTTTAATTAAGGTGACAAGGGAACTTAAACCTCGTTTTTTTAAAAAATTTCAACATTTTACTGTCATATACAAAATGAAAACGATTAGTATTATTTTCTACTACGTTGAAGACTCTTAGAATTCACAATTAATTATTTTGTAGAAGAATAAGACTTGTTTTTCAAAAAATTCTTCAAAAATGCTAGTATTTTTCAAAATGCTCCATACGCATTACTTTTCTTCCGATTTCTTCCAAATTTCTCAGGATAGTTAATTGAAGTGTTTTCCACAAACCGGTGCATAATTCTTTGACATCACAAATATTTTTTCCAATTTTTAGACCATGATATAAAGCAAAAACATGAAAAAAACATAAAAAAGAGAAAAATTAAAAAAATAATTTTTTTATGGCTTTAGATTCACACACAAAAAAATCATTGTACAATTATGTTTATGTATATACGGCAAACTTATAATAAAAAAACTAAGGTTTTTAAATGATTTAGAATGTACATGGAGAATTTTTGAAATTTCTATTTTAAAAACAGTCATTTTTCTGGCAAAAAAGCCTTATTTTGAATTCTAAGGGTCTTCAATGTAATAAAAAATAATACAAATTATTCTCAGTTTGTATATGGAGTTAAAATTGAAAATTAAAAAAATTCGAGGTTGAAAGTTCCTTGTCCCCTTAAATAATTCAGTACATAAATTTACTTCAGACTATCCGCGACCCCTTCCATTTTTATCACGACCTCTTTGTGGGTCGCGACTCGCAGTTTGCGCATCACTGATCTAAACTATCTTTGCTTATGCAATGTAAACCTAAATATATCGTTCATTGTTTGCTGATCGTTATTCAAAACACATCGCGCTAGCTTATTGCAATCATTGTCAAATTTCTCTTACTTGTCAAGTTTATCAAGTTTACTTGTCAACTTTCTTCAACTTGTCAAGTTTATCTTGACCCCTGTAATTCTGCTAGGTCATTGAATTTTTACGCTGGTTCATATAACAGTTCAATGCGAGAGTTTTTTTCAATATTCACACAAGTTATTATTCTGTTACGTATCAGTAAGTGAAATGTACTTTCGTATGTTCTTAACTTAATATGTGCCTGGAAATGAAAATTAAAAAAATTTCATTACTCTGCAGCACTTTGAAGAGTTGTAGTCACTAGCACTTCAAACGTTACGACAAGAGCTAATTGGCATTCAATACATTATGCAATGCGTTATTAGAAGACAGACTCGCGATTTGAAATTAAAAAGCTGAAGATTGGAAAGTGTAGTTTATGTATACATCATAGTAGTAGCTTTTAACTTTGTTATGAAATTAAAAGTAATTGTTTTCTTATTAGTCATGAGTTTTGCATATTTATATACTGTTAATATATAAATATGCAAAACTCATGACTGCAAATATTTTTTGACGTTATTTCTAAACCTTACATAACAATTGTCAATGACTGATTATTTCATCTAAGCGGGGACGACCGAAAAATGCTTGTAGCTTCTTCAAAATTCAGCTTTTTGCTTTTGTTAGATTTTTAAAATCAGCTGTGAGGAATAATTTTGACACACGGGCATGAAACATGTTATATCCAATGATAAAACGTGTCATAATTTGAATTAAAAACAGAGGAGAAAACAAGCTTTTTTTAAAAAAAGGTGTCTTTATTGAGATAAACATGCTGCATTCACACTTTAAAAAATGGCATAATACAGTTCACTAAAACTAGGAAAAAGTCATGGCCATATTTGACAGCTCGATGACGGTGCACAACTGAACACTTTGTTGAAAGTTTCAAAATTATGAACAGCAGAGTTTAATCTGAAAGATAAATCAAATCGATTAAAAACGTTCAGTAACATAACAATAAAAAAGTCTATTAGTCTATTTAATCTATTAGTCTATTTTATTTCCTCCGAACAGAATATGTGGTTTTTAAATACATTGGACATTATCTTAGGATTTTTTTGCAAGCTTTTTCAGATCGTTTTTCTGATAAACTGCTGAACGTACTGGAACGAATAGATTTTAAGATATTCTATTTCAAAGTTGACGAAAATCATTAAAATTCACAAGTTTGAATTCGAATAATATTGGAATTTAAATTATTTCAATTCTTGTTTTTATTCTCTATCAATAGTATTATGACTAATGATTTTCAGGAAAATTGGCTCCACATTCTGGCAAGAGACTTTAAGATGAAAGGTTTGAAATTGACGAATATCGTTAAAATTCATAAGTTTAGATTTGAAGATTACTGGAATGTAATTTGCCTAGATTTATGAATATATATTTAGCTAATAGAATTATTAATTATACTTTACTGAAAAATTCCACGACACTGTGGGGTGAGTAAATTTTGAGATTTAATATCAAATTATACTACTGGAAAATTTTTAGGTTAAAAACTTTGACAATTCTGACAAGGTTCTGTCGTTTGTTTGTTATCTAAGGCATTCGTACTAAGGAAAATCAAAAGACGCTTTTACAAAGACCGTATGCGGTAAATTTTTACGAATTTTGGGTTTGGAAAAATGGCACAAAATATATTAGTCCAACAAAATTTTAATTTGTTTAGGTAACCAATGTCTGCTTAAATACGCTGGAGTAAATGAACCAGTGACATAGTTACTCTTTTTATATATAACAGGCTATGATAAAAACACTTGCAAAATTAAAAAAAAAATTACCTGTCTTTTATAGGAATGTGTTTCGACTTCTGCAGTTGCATATCAGCCTCACATTGGGTCTAATTTAAATTATAGAGAACGAAAAAAATTGTGTTAGAATGGTTTTAAAAACAAACAAACTGAAAAGTACTTTTCTAATACTTCAAAAACATTTCGTAAACATGTAAATATGAATCACTCATGACTATTTTTGAAAACAGCATAATAATTAACTTTTAGTATGAGGTTTACGGTTTCGCTTTCTCTGTAGCGAGATTCATCTTAACTTTACTATTGAGTTCAATATTTTTGAAAAGTTATATAGCTACTGCGATGAAGATATAACACGGTGAAATGCGGTAACTTGCAACTACGATACTAACTGTACAGGTACATTGTTAAAGTTGTTTAATCAAAAATTTTTAGAAAATGTGAAGTTGAAATTCAACACCCGCATTATTTCAAAATTAACTTTCATTCAGAGTGAATGATCGAAATATTTCACTTAGAAGTTGAAATTGCAATATTGAAATTTTACCCCTTTACAAAATAAAATTTTAAAAATGCACTGGTAAGCGATTTTCGAGAAAAATTATATTTTAAACTTCATCAATTTCATTTGTTATAAAGCAAATAAAAACTTGCAAACTTTTTCGACCACAGTGGGGTTTTTAACGAACGGAAGTCTTTATTGCATGGCCGGGCCGATCAATTGGGGTACCTGAGGTAAGCTTTACAAACGGCGTCTTTTCAAATTTTTGAAGCGACTCTAATGAATGTATATCTATTATAGAGGTCTACTTACTAGAATAACGTACATTTTGGTAAAATATGTATTTATGTAAAAAAAGTTTTATTAATTTATAGAAAACATGAAAAATTTTTTAAATTTACGAAATTTAAAAAAAAGCAGAAAAGTAAATTAATTTGAATGCAATTTATCATGTAATAAAAATAATTTCTAAATCTCTTTTCGAGCCTTTATTACAGGAAATTACTTGATTGCATCTCTATAATTTGTTATTTTTCATACCGTCTTTTCTATAGAAATGATTGCTAAATCATTTCATTCAATCGCTTTTGAGTTGTTGTTCACAGATAATTCTTTTAAACTTTTCAGTTTACAAAAACTGCGCTGAGCTTTTGATACAGTTACAAGGAGTGTAGGAAGATTTCTTAGAGCAGCAACAACCTTCGGTAATATGCGTTCAAAATTCATCAAAATCTCTCGTTATTCGTTAAAATTCGTATTTTTACAAAGTTACATTTGGGCGCCCATTTCAGTTCAGCGCCTATGGAACCGGTCTTGTATGGAAGTGTTGAATTATGTCACGATATAAAAATTTTGTTGCCGAACAATTATTTTAAACAATATTACTTAAACTATCTTAGAGCAACTAAATGCAAATGTCGCATTCAAAATGCGTGTAACAGAATGAAATCAAAGGAGATCTACTGTTTTTCATTAATCATCAAACATCATTTGATAGCTGTCCTTTGTCAAATCTTAAGGTTCCTTGGAATAGTTCTGGAACTACTGCATTGGAGTACAATCGTGTGCGAATGCTCATTACATTTTTGTGGTCAAAAAGGAGAAATAGCTGCTTCATGTACAGTGTAAAAAATATCCCCGTTGTTTTTTGCGGTTTTGTCCCGTAAATTCTGAACAAAAGAAATCAGTTTTCCGAGGATGATTTACTGCCATTAATGAAATGAAATGAATCTCCCAGTGACAGACTTGGAATTTTGGTATACGATCAGACAGATTTGTAGAAAAGAGGTATTGTTATTGTTCATGATATTCTCTAGTTATCAGTTAATTTATTTGTGATAGATAAATATTAAATAATTTTATATTTAATACTTTACAAAAGAAAAAAGTTATAGAAAAGTAGAAAATTTTAATTTCATTTAATGTTTGAAAACTTTAATTTGTATAAATAAATTCCCCTTTTTTTAATGCCTATTAAGGATATTACTGTTGGGAATGTTTCTACTAATCTTGTACAGGTATTTATTTTAGAAATGATTGTTCCACTATGATTTCTAAAACTAATTTGTCATTTCGTCAGGCTTCCATATAGCATGCTCTGTTGTCATCTTCGCTCTAAGTAAATTCGTTGCCAAGACTGAGCGAATTCCGAAACTTCATCCCGATCCCACGACTTTGGAAGTTAAAAGCTCCCGCGATTTTATACAGTTTTAAAGAAAAGTCATCAAAAAATCATTAGCATTGCCAGTATGTTTATCAGTTCATTTAGTCTGTTCATAAGATTTTTTTTTAACTACGTATAAGCTGAAATGAAATTTTTAGATTTAATCCTTTTACTATCTATCTAACAAGGCAAATCAGAAAACTCTTCGTAATTACTTTGCTATACTGGGCTTACCCCCCGAGATAAATATAGCCCTGAGCGTTTTTAAGAGCGTGGGATGTATTCTCAGAGTCTTCCCTTCTCTAGACGGGAAAACTCTGAGATAAATCCCGCATGTATTCTTCTTCGTTAGAACAGGTATTTTCTGTCAGCGCTCTAAACTCATCCATAACATGCGATGCTCGTCACCTGTTGTCACGGGCGTTTGTTTCCCCGGGCAACGAGCCAGATCTCTCTGACTGACGAGCTGCGATGCAACGAGGGGAGTTGCGACATATGAACTATTTCAGGGTAACTGTGATAAACAGGAGGATGAGAGAAAGTGAATCCGTCAATTTTTTCTCTATCCAATTTTTCCAGAAAGTGTCGAGAAAATGCTGCAGTCGACGAACTATCCAGTTACAGCATCGCGCTAAAAGTGAAGAACACCAAAAAAAAATGTGCAAAGCCCACCTACGTAGGAAATACGCTATGACAAATTGCTATTATGCATCGCTAGAAATCTGTGATGCAATCTGTCTGTTATCCCACTGTTTTTAGAGAATAAATAATCGTAATGTGTTCATCGACGAGCTAGCGATTCAGTACGGCAGAGTTGAAGAATACTAGATATAACAAGCTGTATTGATAATTTATCATTTAATATCATTTCCTGCTTAAGGTTCCTATTGAAATCAACCTCATAACTTACACCGTTTATACGAGTATAAGCCTTAGAAGTGAAGAATAGTTTATAATCGAGAGAAGTATTCTTCACTTCACTTCCCCCGATTATAATCTATTGGAGAGCGAAGTAAAGTGAAGAATAGTTTATAATCGGGGTGAAGTGAAGTGAAGAATAATATATTATAATCGAGGGAATCTCGATTATAAACTATTCTTCACCACTTCACCTCACTTTTTAACCTATTCTTCACTTCACTTCAGCCCGCTTTTAACATATTCTTCACTTCACTTCGATTATAAACTATTCGAGAGTGAAGTGGAGTGAAGAATAGTTTATAACCCACTTTTTAACCTATTCTTCACTTCACCCCCGAATATAAACTATTCTTCACTTCACCCTGATTATAAAGTATTCTTCACTTCACACTTCACTTCACTCTTGAATAGATTACTTCACCCCCTATTTTAAACTATTTTCCACTTCACTTCCCCCCCCCCCCCGATTTATAATCTATTCGAGAGTGAAGTGAAGTGAAGTGTGAAATAGTTTATAATCGGGGTGAAGTGAAGTGAACAATAGTTCTCTCGATTATAACCTATTTTTCACATCACTTCACCCCGATTATAAACTATTCTTCACTTCACTTCTCTTCACTCTCGAATAGATTATAATCGGGGGAAGTGAAGTGAAGAATAGTTTATAATCGGGAGTGAAGAATGGGATATAATCGGGCGTGAAGTGAAATGAAGAATAGTTTAAAAAGCGGGATGAAGTGAAGTGAAGAATATGTTAAAAAGCGAAGTGAAGTGAAGAATAGATTAAAAAGGTGAGGTTAGGTGAAGCGTAGGGAAAAGAGGGGAATTAAAGAATAGAAAAAATGAAGTAAAGTGGAAGAATAAAGGAGTTTGAAGAATGGAGTTAATAGCAGTTGTAAAAATGACAGGATATGTCTAATAGTTTGTTTTCGAGCACTACGGTTAACTTTTTGCTACACGAGGTCTAATTAGACCGGCACCTACAGTTTAAAGCCTATTCCGAATGGCTACAAACATCTATGCCAACTTGGAACTCGAATGATCCGAATGCCAGAGCCCTAGGACATCTTCTGGCCAGGATAAGTCTAAAAACCACTCTTAGCTGGAAAATCCCCTAACCCGAGAAGACTACACTGGCTGAGGTAACCGCTCAGGTCACTTTAACGTGAATTTTTGCTGTATTACACACAGGAATAAAATTTGTGTGTCCAGAAACTCACCTGTGCGTAGGAGAGGAAGAACATTCTCTCATCGCTGAGTTCGAGACCTGGAAGAGACTTGCCCGAGACGTCTGTTGTCTTTGCGGTCTACAATGTAAAAAAAAGTTATAAAAGCAGATGAATTAAAAACCTTCACCATACGTAACTTCCAAGTGGAGGGGATAAGACAGGAATATATAACTCAATAGGAACATTAACCACATACACCCATAGTAGACTACCCAATCTTCGTAATACGTTCCAAATATATATGTCTGTTATTCTTCTGAATATTCGATAAATTCTCTCACCTAAAAGAACGCTTTGGCCATGACCACGAGTGACAGCATCGACTATCGAGTGATAAAAATACAAAGGCAGGAATTCCAGTCCACCTGTAAGTTCCTCCGTTGATTTGGAATCGCGTAAGTTTGTCCCTTTAATGGAAAAATATACTTCTATTTTTAAGCCGGACATCTAAATGTATCAACTGTAAGAGTTAAGCTACGTTATAGAACATCAATACGGGTAAAAATTTCACTAAGCAATCCTCTAATTGTACATTTATACCCACTCTGATTTGAGTGTAACTTCGAGACAATAGAAACTGAAATAAAAAATACAGGAATGATTCTAGGAGTCTAGGATAATTCTGTTAAGCAAATATATATTTCCTTTCACTGTTTTCAGATTGGGTACTCCTTAGCTACCATTTGGCGATTCCTATTAGGTTTGCACAAGAGCAGAGTTCCTAGGATAGAGAGATGTTTTGGCTTTAGAAGGTAGATTCGAGACTTTTAAACTTAATTACATTGAATTTATTGAGGTTTTTCTATTTCCTTATTTTTTAACCGGTTTTGTTGCAAAATTTCTGGTTATTTAAATGTTTCACAACGCATTCATGTAAATCAAATTTCAACTAAATGTTTTAATATTTTACACACTATGACATGTAATGATAAGCACCAAAGGAATCCTTGATTTTTAGGGTTTCATATAGAGTTATGCATGATCTATGAGTAAGCATCATGCTTTTAAGAATCTCAATACATCAATCTCGCTTTTTAAACCCCAAATACAACATTAATTCAATTGACCGACCTTAAAGTCATGAGGACTGATAAATGCAAATTGTTTTCATTCAGATATTTACCTTTTCCTTTTTTGAGCCCCAAAATAGAGGATATTGGACTATTTAAACTTATCTATTCAATTTCAAAGACGCCGATTAATTTTTTCATACGTTTTGACTAACGGTTCATAACTGTTATCTACTATGGTAGAGTGATAATGTAATGCATTGAATACTAATGCAGTTCGATTCTACGTCTCCAATTCTACCACCTGAATTTCGTACAAGGGAGTGTTATTTCCAAAGACTTCCCCTTAGAAACTTATGTCCTATATATATATATATATATATATATATATATATATATATATATATATATATATATATATATATATATACCATACTTTTTTGTATAAAAATTTGCTTTGAATTTTAAAAAAATGTTTTTGCTTCTAGCAATCTTTTGTGCATTTTCAGTGAAATAAAATAAACAGAGGCTTACCTCGTAAGCTATTTCCATTGCGCTTTGATCCAAGAATAGATTTTGCAGCAGATTTTCATCCATTTCAGCGGATAGGACCTGAAAAAGAGAGTTCATAATGTGATTTTTTTTGCAGTTGTAAACTTAGGAAAAAAAACTTATTTTTCTCAATTATTGCCCTAAATTAGACTCAGAATTGACCTACATGAGACAATTTAGCAGGCAAAGTTTTGATGCTACACTGTCATTACTTGCGATAGTTAAAATCACGTTAAAAACTGCTCCGCAGCGAATAAACTAAGTTTATTAACAATTTTGATCGAACATGTTTACGACCGAGAACCACGCATGGCATAACGATAATAAAATTGCATGAAAATACCTTGCATTAACGAGTCACCTACTTCACAGCCTCATTACAAATGCGATTTTTTTTTCGTCTCAAGAGTATTTCTCCCATTAGCTATTATGAGGCAGAATCTTACTTTAGGAAGATTACATAAGACCAATATATCTGTGGCATTATGGCAAATGATAATAGTCTGGCAGATTTGAACTGAACCTTGTTTTGTTCTATTAAGTTTTTTTTATTGTTGAAATTGTTTGTTCTAGGTATAAGGAATCGAGAGATACCTGGTACCTCTTTGGTACCTTTGGGCAACTCGATTTATTCAAGATGGCGTCTTCCGCCATATTGGAATTTGTAATCGTTTAACATTTCGGAATCTATCAGCCAGAATTATCTTTTTTTCTGTTGAAGGTGTAGATTTTAATATTGAAGTACTGTAATTCGAAAAAATAGGAAATATAGAGAAATCAGACAGTTTTTTTCTTTGAAAGTATCATTGAAGTTCAAAAACTGGAAAACCTATCGAAGCAGGAGAGCAGCGAATTCAAACTATTATTTCATGTAGTAAGATTTATGATGATAGAAAAAGCGGAGAACTTCAAAGATTGATAGGAAATAAGGACGTTAAGTTAACCTGTCATAAATCTTGTGTTTCTATGTATACTGATAAAAATAAAGTGGCAAAATTCGATAAACGAAAGCGAGGCAGTGAAGAGTATGCTGAAGAACAACCTGCAAAGCTTCGAAGATCAAGTCTACCATCCTTTAATTTAGACAGCATTGCATTTATTGTGGAACCGACTGTGTTGTATTAAAAGATAAAAATACATCCAGACCGGCGGAGACCTGCGTGATCCGTGAAAAACGAGCCGAAGAAGAAAAATCCATAAAACAATTAATATTGGATACATGTACCAAGCGAAACGATAAATGGTCGTCACATGTTAAGCCAGCCACTCACGTAGACTTCCGTCATCTGTGATGACGGGCTTTTGGTACCTCAGGCACCAAGAGTCTCCGTCAGTGGGGTGTCTTGGTGAGACGTCAGATGATAAAAATGTTGTGTCTGGAATTTCAGTCCAGACCGAATTCCTGGCGCGAGAAGTCTCCGTGAGTGGGGTACTGTACGCTAGATACCAGGCTCCTGAAAGTTAGCCTGCAGTTTACCGCATGTTTTCGAACATAATGGAAGCTGAAAAATTATTCTTTAATCCCGAATTTTTAATATCGTTCATTTAACTGTATAGAAAATTTATGAATAAACAATTTTTCAAATAAATAAGTAAATAAACAAAATTAAACTTATTACAAAATATCATTTATTTCAAATTTTTCTAAATATTTAATTTTTTTGTAATTTTTGTAATATTATTTGTTTAAAAGCGGGGAGACCACCTTTGCTCTCACAAAAATGCACTGATTTTACTACCAAGCTTAATGTGTTGTCAAACAGTTAATTTGTAATTAATTTAAACTAATTTTTAGAGTGAAATGTACAAAGCTTTATCTGATAGAAAACAAAAGCAGAATTATTGGGAGATTATTAGAAATTATTTTATATAAAACAAAAGTTAATGTTTTATGAATAATGAATACACTGCGTGCAGATTTTTTTTAAATATGAGATATATATATTAAATTATTTGTATGTATTCTATCCGTAGGTAATATTTTAATCTACACCTAAAATAACTACCCTATTTCACATAAATATATTTTTAAAACATTCACATAAATATATATTTATAATATATATTTTAAATATATATTATTCTCATAAATATATATTTAAAAGCATCGTAATGTACAAGAAATATCATAAAATGTTTTTTTAAAAAAATGCTGTAAAATTTAATATTATGTACTTACGTAAATTTAGGTGGAAATTATATAAACATACTAGATATCTTGTATACAAAATTTTAGCAATTTGTGACCATTAGTTTTGAAGAAATAGTGCGCACAAGTTTGAAAAATAAGTTTTCGGAAAAAGCCATTTAAAGTTTAATTTTCTAAAAATCACTGTACTATTAGCTTTATACATTTGGCCATAAAATCGGTTCTAATTGTAGTATCGACTTCATTTTTTTTTAAAGATTTCTTACATTCCATTCTTCAAAATTAAATATAAATAACAATTTAGATATATAATTGAATAATGAAGAGGGTAGTATGGATTTGGAGAGCCACGTGGAATAAATAACTGATGCAATACGACAATTATTATTATTGAGTAAACATCTTTATTTTTTAGTTTATTAAATGTATTAATTAATAAAAAGAAAAAGCAAAGAAAATGGCATAATTTTATAAAATTGTATTAAATCATGAAGTTTTGCCAACTCACTGTGCCGATGTTATTAAAATAACATCGAACTGAGCTAAATCGGGCATCACGAATGGGCGAAGGCAGGTGGACGAGACGGAAAATATCCGGCGCCTCAGACACCGAGAGTCCCCGTGAGTGGCTGATGCCAGGTATCCGAGGCGCGAAAATTCCCGCCGCCCCAGATGACGGAAGTCTACGTGAGTGGCCAGCTTTAGAATAAGGGTTGAGGGAGCGGTTAGTGACTTAAATGCTGCCGAAGGAAGATACCATGTTGACTGTCGCAACAGATTCATGGGGGTACTATCAGTAGCTGTAGCTGGGCAATCTACCGGTGAACCCTGAAGGCCCAAGGATGATTACAAACCATTCAGAGCAGTTGTTGAAGTCATATGAAAGAATAATATGGAATTCGGTAGAAATATTTAAGTTGTACGAAGAAAGTTGTGGAATCAGTTTAAGTCGCCGGAACCTTATAAAGGCATTAACTGATAAGTTTCAGTCAGAGCTAATTGTATTGACCTCACCTGATTACACAAACATAGTTATTTTTCGCCAAAAGGTTAGTGATGTTCTTAGACTTACACCAAATGAAGACCTTTATGATGTTTTGGAATGCATTGATGTACTTTTCAAGCGTATAAAGAAAGAAATCAAGGATATAGGTATTGCTAAGGATTACTATAATACAGACCTCATAACAGAGGATGTTTGTGAAGAAACCAGCCAGACTCTGATGAAACTATTAACGCCCTTAAACCCAAGGCTTAATAACATTCCTCCTGCTCTACTTATAGGAAACTTGGTTACAGGAATCCTATTGAACACAGCCACGAATTTACAGATTGCTCTAGGTGTCAAAGTAAGATTTTCAAAACGACTTGCTCAGTTTATACATAGCTTTCAAGTAGTTTGTTCGTATGATGAAATACTTAGATTTATAAGATCTGCAGCCAAATGCTGCCGCAAAAGATAATACTTCAGGAATTACTACTGATGCTAGAAAGTTGTGATTGATAGCTTAAATGCAGACATAGCTTCACAAAAGGGTAAATTGTCAACTCATTCCCTTGCGATGCTTGTAGCACAAACAGAAAAAACTGATTCTCAAAATGATGATCTCCGTTTAAATAGTTACAACAAAATTCCAATAAAAAATCTGAAATGTCTAAACCTATCCCATACAATCTACACATTGTTCCATACAATGGACAAAACAAACTAACCATGCCGGTAGAAGCAACTTTAAAAACACCTCTGAAAATTTTATGCCACAGAGCAGTTTCCCTTCATGAGGCCAGAACAGAAGACTTCAAATTTCTCAAGGACATTTTCTTCAAAGAGCAATGCCCAGAGTATAATGGATGCAATACACTAACATGTAGAAAAAAATTGAGATTAAACCAGCAACCTCTGCCAAATATCAACCCCTGATCGACATGATTCCTTCTCATCCAGACACAATGACATCATTAGTAGAAGCTCAACGGCTTACTAAGCTAGAAGGTGAGGATTTTACTATATTTACATACAACCAACAGTTGTATAGAGTTGCATTGCATATCACTTCGGCATTCCCACAAAAGTTTGCCAACATAGTCTTACGTCTTGGAGGTATGAACTTATTGATGAGCTTCATTGGTAGTGTTGGTTCTTTGAAGGATGACATTGGCTTATCAGAATCGATGTCTGGTGTGTTTGCGGGAATCCCGGAGATGATGAAAGGGAAAAAGTTTCCTCAAAATTTGAAAGCTTTAAGGATGGTTGCAGAAGAAGTCTTGTGGAGTGTATTTGATGTTCACCAGCCAAACAACAGCAACGATCTTATGTCACTTCTAGAAACTGTAGCCACAAAGAGCAAAACAAGCGAGCTGGAAGTTGATTGTCTATTAAAGCCTGTCTTCCTCATGATGTTATATGTGAGAGTCGAATGAGAAGGAAATTGGCTGCTACATATTGAAGTTCGTAAAATGTTACCCTACTTTTTTGCAATAGGTCATCAAAACTATGCACGGTATGGTCTGTTTTATTTAAGAGCTATGGAGAAAATGCCTGTCAGTGTGATGAAGAGCTTTCTGAATGGAGATCACGTTATGCGCCCCATGCCTGGCTTCTGGAATGGAATTTGGAGTGATATGTGGATTGAAACCACATTCATGCGCTTTGGCCACGGTCTTAGTGTTATTATCGGGATAACTTTGAAGCCAGAAACTCTTAAAACATGGGCATTAAGCTTACATATTTGCACTCAGCTGGTGGAAGATCTTGTAAACATCAGTCAATAGGAATGACAGCAGAAGGCTAAGCAACACAAACACAAAGAAGAGATGAAAACACAAATTGGAACAGATAACAAAAACCGTTAAGGACTTCGTCATCAACTACAAAATTTCATAGATCCACTGAAACCTGACTCCCATCCTTTACAACTTTTGAATATTGCTACAGGCAGATTATGTCCAGACAACATAAATGTTGATTATGCAGTTGAAATTGATACAATAGAATTGAAAGATTTTGAGAATGGATGGTTCAAAGGTTTTTATGACCGGATACCTCAAAAAGTAACAACAATGGCTGCTACAAAAAATCCCGTTGAAGCTGGTATTGTAAAAATATGTGACACGTTATGACGGCTGTTTAAATAGAAATAGCCAAGTACAAGAAGAAGATGAGGACGATGAGCAGACAGAATTGATTTAGATTTCAATTAACAGACATTTGTCTTCATTTAATGAGATACTTGAAAATCTAACTAAACTATTGTACTTGTGAATGTACCTTTTATGTGAACCTACTAATTTTACATTTTGTTAATCTACTACTTGTGTAAATGTATGTTTTAAAAATAATTTAATAATGTCTGCTACGATATAAAATTAAAACTGACAAAAATTGATTATTTTCTTTTTTTTAGCGAATTTCATATAAATTTAGTTAGACTGTACATTCAAGATGGCCGCCTTCCCCATTTTAATTTTTTACATATAAAAACAACTACTTTCAGATCTTATCGGGAAATTTCAACTAAAATTAGCTACAAATATACAAGGAATACATGTTTATGGCAAAATTAGTACAAATTTTCACGGAAACTAAATATTCAAAATAGGGATGGCCGCCATCTTGAATTCTGAGTGTTGCCCAAAGGTACTGTATGGGTACCTGCAATTTTATGAATCTACATACCCTTAACATGAAATACCAACAATAAAAAAAACTTAATAGTTAAAAGCAGGGTTTGAAGAAAAATCTCTATTTGGCTACCAGACTATAAGTCATTTTTCATGTTTTTGGCAAATTAAAAAAGTAGCTTTTGTTGTGCAATATATAAAATCGCTCAATTAAGTTTCTCAATCCAAATATTCTTTAGTTAATACTCATATTCAACCTCAAGCATATGTCTGGTCTTCAATGAAAATTTTCAATTAGGGACTAAAATATTCAATTAGGGACCAAGTATTAGCTCTTTTATACATAACAGCATTTGCCAATACAAATAACTTAGTATTATTTCATAATTCCACCATCAGCTTTTGCCACGTTAAAGAACCAATTTTTTGTGTGACATATCAACTTAAAGCATAAAATTTAATTTTTCGGACATATCAACATCTGCCATAACGTCACAGATGTATCTAAAAATTCGGAACTACTTAAATGAATAGAAACAGATAAAGGCAAATTTCATTAGAAACTGGACCACGGATTGCCGACCTAAGTATTTTCAAACTATATTCCATTATCTAAAAAGAACTAATGGCTTCAGTTTGAGGAAATATCTTCTGAAAGACGCTGCGTACATTCCATTTACTCATATAGTAGGGGGGGCCCCGGGTTGCCCAAATTGGTCGGCAGATCTGTACAGTCCGTCCAGCACCCAGGCGTCTATTATTGACCGGACAGGGGAAATAAACCCTCGGCTGAGTTTGCAGATATTGCTACGCAGCACTGGTCTTCAGTTTGACACTTGTCGTATGGACTGACGAATTCTTGGAGTGGACTGTAGGTTCGAATCGAAATACATTAAAATTACTTGGAGGCTTTCCAAAATCGAAATTTATTTTAATGAATGCTTCCGACATGAAGACATTCGAACTGGCGACCAGTAACATCCAGTTCTTGAAGCCAACTAACGAACTCCGTTGCTACGGGCAAATTTAACCCTTACGTCGGCTCATCGGTATAGGAGACCGCTATTGCACCTGTTCTGAAGGGTGGGGTGGGATGATCAGACTGTTGAGAGTTTGTGAGTTCTTCAGCCGGGTCCTGGCCTTCAAGTACAACACATCGGAGATTTTCACTCGCTCGTATTTTGTCGGTAAATTTAAACTTTCTAAAACGTAGTCGGTTTTTTGGACCGATGAGCCTTGAACCGATTTAAATTTTTGACGTCTGTATGACCGATGAGCCTCGAACCGTACTAATTATCTGTCAGTCTGCATGCATTCTATTTCCAAGATCTTTGTTTTATTGTTGTAGCTAGCATGGCTGGAAGAATTCCTCCTGTTTCCCAACGAACCAGACATTTTTGTCTCTCACGCGCTATCACAGATTGAGGAATCGGATTCTGAAATTTTTGTTGAATAATCTATTTTTATTTACCCTTTTCAAGAATGAGAGGTGGTAGTAGTTTTGCATTAATGACTTATAACTGCGTAAAGCTTGCAAAAATAAGAAAATATCCTAATTTTATAGCGTAGCGGTCTGTGAGACCGATGGGCTGGGAAACAGCAAAAAAGACAGATGAGCCGACGTAAGGGTTAACCTTAAAAACTGCCGAAGGTTACAGTGAAAAACGAAGTCAGGCGTCAACATGGACTAACCGTCCCGGTCGACGTTGTGAAGAATCCATTGATTCTCACAATCTTAAAGAACAAAACCCCCTTCTTTTCATGCACGTTCCAGGAAAAAGCAACAGTGAACCTGAGGGCGGATGCAAACAGCTGTTGACACTAGATCAATAAAACTCCAGAGAAATGAGGTCACTTTTAAAAGGCACCAATTAGAGCCCTTTTAAATTTAGAGCGATACCAGCGCCAAATTGAAAGTGCGTTGCTACGAGAGTTAAAAAATTCAGTTAGCTCTGAGTTCTCACGCTGAGACTTGCTAATCCGGCAATTGCAGCCGTGACTTCGTTTCAAGTCCTCGGTGAGGCAAAGTGTTTTACTTTCGATTCGGAGAAGAATCGTTCGACACCTCGTCGACTTACTTCGGGCAGAAGTATATTGAAGGCTGAGTTTAGGATCTGAAGCTAAGAGGTGCTATTCAGGCCTCGCAGCCAGTGGCGTAGCGAGCATAACTGGCGCCCGGGGCACGATAACTTTGTGGCGCCCCCCCCCGAAAAACATATAGTAATATAATATATAGACCCTATATTGGCGCCCCCCGATAAACATATAATAACATAATATATAGACCTTATATCGGCACCCCCCCCCCGAAAAGCATATAGTAACATAATATATAGACCTTATGTTGGTGTCCTCCCCGAAAAACATATAGTAATATAATATATAGACCTGATATTTGTGCCCCCCCCCCAAAAAAAAATATAGTAATATAATATATAGACCTTATATTGGCGCCCTCCCCGAAAAACATATAGTAATATAATATATAGACCTTATATTGGCACTCCCTCGAAAACATATAGTAATATACGAAAACATATAGTAATATATAGATCTTACATTGGCGCCCCTCTGCGAGTAGCGCCCGGGGCATGATAGACCCCCTTGCCCCCCCTTTGCTACGCCACTGCTCGCAGCCTGTAATTTAAATTCTCGATAAGTCCTTGTGATAGGAGAAGAGTTTTATTGACTTCCTGTCGACCTAGCTTATTTTATGATCCCAGAAGGATTTGGACAATTGTTGAGTTTCTGTGGGCTTGAATTCTCGCAGAAGTGATCGTGACGCATCCTGAGTTCCCGTGCACGATCTAAAGAACTTTAGTGCCTGAGTGCAGTTAGACATCTAATATAAACTGAGGTGTAGTAGCTGACTTGTATATCCGCACAGCATTAGAGAGCATCGCTCCTGTAATTTTCATAATTTTCATCGAATCAATCATCTGTAAATAAATCGTTCATTTTAAATATGATTAGATTGCATCGGTGATTTATTTTCGCTACCATTCGCCGAATTCTTTACAATCTATTAGTAATCATTTCGAATTACTCCCGTAGTGGCTACTGTGACCAATATAGCAATGAATTAAACTTTTGTGTATGTTCTACAGTTTTCATGATTTATTAGTGTGAATGTGTATGTGTGTGTTTGAAACAAACAAACAAACAAAAAAAAGGCCCCCTTACTTCAATCTGGACACCCAAACGCGCAGCCAACGGTGCGAGTAAACACGCACTCGAGTTTTTGGATTTTGACCACAGGTTCCACAGCACAGCACTTTCTCCGTGACCTAATCCGCCGTCTGAAAAAAATACATAAATGAAGTCACGTTTCGCACATTCGAGATATAGACTGTGTACAGAGTGCGATGTCTAAAATTAAATCTGAGAAGGGGAATTTTGGTGAATTTCTTTACTAAAAGATATTTTGTTTTAGGGACAAAAAATGATCTTAGCCGACTATTGTCTGACTTTTCCCAATATTTTAGTCTTGCTCAATTTATTATAGTTAAAAATGCCATGAAATATTCGTAACCTGTATCAGATTTAGATTTTAACGTTGGATTACGTTCTTACATAACGGAAAACTTTAGACGCTAAAACCGTCCGTCCGTACCTTGCGAGTTATAATTTTGGCAGTGCACCAAACCCAGTCTATCGCTTGGACAAGCAGTAAACAGTTAAATAGAAAAATATCAAAATGCATCAAACTTTTGACATACATACATACATATATATATTATATAGATAGATAGATACATATATACAAAAGAGGTAAGCAACAATAAGTAATCCTACGTTAATAACCCGCGGTAGTTTCGTTAGAAGAGACTACCTGAAATTTTTTTAGTTTTTTGCTCATTATCTAAGACACTCAAATTAAATTCTACTGTATATTACATCAATAACTCTGTTCTGCAACAAAATTCTCTCTTTGGAAATCATTGGTATTTTATATAACCTGCACTCAGTTTACTCCAAAATTCATCTGAAAAAGGCCATTTAACCACACATTTTTGGGAATTAAGCTGGTTTGGGGTGCAAAAGGGAATTTTTAGACATTCTTAGAAGACTTAGGGCAGCAGTTTTCCTCAACTTCTTCTGCGACGGGTTACCATTGTTCAGTAGGTTTTTGAGAAATTTTGGTAGGTTGAAAGCGTTTAATTGTATTGTATTTTCAGCCTTTTGGGAACGATAATAGGCTGTTATATTGGACGTAATAGTCGTATATTCAAAATGCTTATTCTGTCCAACAGATATGGTGCGGCGCCGATCGTTTAAAAAAGCCTACTATGTCCTCTTCTGTACAAGCCTAAAACCAATAAAGCATTTAAAAAAATGACCTTTATATTTACTTATTAAAAACTAATGTTTTATTACTTAAGAGTTCCCACAACGAATGCAATGATAAAAATAAATTGCGTTTATATACATACGAAGAAACAGTTTAAGAAATTCTCTACAGAATTCCCGACATTACGATTTTATATACTTCGTCAAAATGATTTGTTATTACTAGATTATAGTACAGTGCTCTTCTGTGGCAAATATATTACATTTTAGTTTCTGCTTTGCTCAATTTAAAATTCAGAACAGTAACTATCCTAACTTTACAAATGTTTTAAATCCTCATGTTTCTATACAAATACAACCCCAATAAAGCATTTAAATATCATTCATTGTACCACGTACGATATTAAAAGATGTACAGCATATTCAAAACTTACTCAAAGATATTAGATGTCTAGAAATTTCTCTGGCAATGGCAACTCCAAATCCACCGTGGTTCAACCATCTAGCACCATGGGAAAGAAAAATATTGATTATACAAATAGAAGTATACTGATTTAACATTCCCAGTTCTCAACATCCATAACCTATAAGGAACTCGGAGGGAAAATGTCAAATTTAAAAAAATACAGAAATCTATTTATTGATATGTTAAGAACCCTGTATTACCCCTTTCACGCCTGCATTCGGCCTTAGTATCTTGTAAAAAGCATAAGGGAGCACACATCTCGACAACCAAAATCGAGCGATTTTAGTGAAATGTTTATGAGTATGTATTTAATTCCAGAATACAGATATATGCAAAATATTTATATACCAGTAAATAAATGCATTACATTTTATATTTATAGTGAAATGGAGGAATTGTGTTAAAAATTTAGTTAATTTTAACACATTTGCATTTGTTCTATGCTAACGAAGCCATCGTGGACTTATTTTGACTTCGCTCATTGGTTTCTCACCCCCATTACAGCCATTGTACGTCAGAAAGAATCAGTAAATACTATAAGATCAGTAGATCCCTATAAAGAAATCTTTCTACGAATATGCTGAGAATTGTATTATTCCTGCATAGTAGTATTTTCTATTTCGCAGACACATACTTACTTGGATCCCTGAAATCGGATGTAGGGGCTTCTGACCTTATCGAAATAAACGGACACCAAATAATCGGAAGGAGAGGAGTCGCTTCCGGCAGTCAACAGCGGAATCCTGCAGAAGGATAGGGCATGGTAATTCAAAACCTTTTAAACTTTTATAAATACATTACTAATAGACCAATTTACCTTTCCACTAATTTAAGAATTATGACACACTGCATAATACAAGAAACGGTTAGACAACATTTTTGAGAGACTATTTTGTCCGTAGGGAAGAATTGGAGTATTGTGTAAACAATGATATAACGTTAGGACCCACAAAACCTCATCCATGAGAGGAAATATGAAGAATACCTCTAAATACACTCTATCACAAAAAATATATGCACCCAGAAGAAAAACGCATCCATGAGAGGAAATATGAAGAATACCTCTAAATACACTCTGTCACAAAAAAATATATATGCACCCAGAAGAAAACTATCACGAAAGAGCTAATATCACGAAACTTAACATTATGTAGTGTAAGAGAAGATAAGCAAATGATTACAAATTCAGAAGAACAGACCATTTTATTAAGATATGGCATGAAAAAGGTTACAAATCAGTAAGTAGTAAATCCATCTCTGGCAGCTATACAAGCCGAAACACGGCGAGGCATCAAATCATTGAGGTCACCCATGACCTCCTGCGGAAGATCATGCCATAATCTTTGCAACTGGGCAGTTAATTCACCAGTATTCCGGGACGGCTGCAGATGCCTTCCAAGCACGTCCCAGACGTGCTCTATTGGCGAGAGGTCTGGTGACCTGGCAGGCCATGGGAGTACGTCACATCCTTGAAGACATTGTTGGGAGAGTCGCGCGGTATGTGGACGAGCGTTGATAAATGGCACCTGGGTGACTTCATAGCATAGGCAGTACAAGCTGGTGTTAAAATCTCGTCCACGTAACTGCGTGCCGTCAAAGTGCGTTGAAGGACGACTAGAGGTGATCATGTGCCCCAACAAATCGCTCCCCACAATGTCACACCTCGTGTTATCTCCGTATGCCTCTCGACAACAAATGCCGTATCGGACCGGTGGCCTGGCCGCCTCCATACGCGTATGCGTTGGTCTTCAGCTTTGAAACTGAATCGGGGTTCATCGCTGAAGATCAGACGCCTCCGGGTCGGTCACACTCCAGCTTGCCCGAGGTCGGCAAAAATTCAATCGACACTGCCTATGATGTGGGGTCAGTGGTAGGCGTCTTAATGGACGTCGGATCCTTATACCTGCTGTAATGATGCGCCTTCGAATAGGTGAAGATATCATAAAAATATTAAAAGAATAAGTCAATTCGACGGCTTGCACCATTACATTCAAATGGTTAAAATTGGAAGCGACGGCTAGAGGCAGCATGCTAATTAAAGAGCGAAGCGGTCAGCTTAGGAAGTTAGATCGCTAGACGTAGATAAGCGGGGATGTCTCCAAAAGTGACGTTATAGGACAAATGGCTTTGTATTATAATTTACAACAGCGGCGTGAGAAAACCACAAACAACTTGGGAGGTTTTCATGCGGTTTCGGTGTGTGAAGCAGGGGCGGCCAATTAAAGAAGGTTGAAGTGATGCAGGCAAATGAAATTTTGGCAGTATCAGGAATGGTTGAAAAGAAATTAGAAGGAGGAGTCAAGAAAGAAGAATAGGTTTTGAAATGATATAAATTATGGAGTTTGAAAAATTTAAGAAGCTCTCTCCCCCTCTCTCTAAAATAGCAAGCTCTCAGATCTCTCAGGGAGAGACTCCTTATTGTAGTGGAGTCGGAATCAGTTTCGATTCCCCGTTTCTTTTCTTGAGTTTGGCGTATCGGGTCGAGCTACGGTTCCCCGTTGCCTCATAAGATTTTGTGTTCTACGGCGTTGGGTCGAATTTTGAGTTCCCCAAATATAGGTGTTAAATAAAAGATATATTTTGTGTGTGTGTGTGGTGATAGAAGGCAGCAGCAAGCTCAACGACATAGAAGAAAGAGAATTCCCCGGCATAGCAACGGTAGTCAACCTACAAATATACCGGACGCAACTCAACGAGTGAGTCACAATATTTCATTTGTTTAGATCAGTCCTTTTCTTTTGGTTGATCTTTGATTTGATTTAGCTATTGGTTTACGAATAGGTGTAGAGATAGTTAATGGGAGATATAATTGGTATTCTACGTTTTGGATAGTTATTGTGTGCTCCCTTGTTTCCTTTGAAAAGTAATCTTTGAAATTTTATATTAAAGGACGAGATACTGATTTTGTGTATGGCTAGGTGTGTTTACGAAAGTTATCATTCAGATAATATGTATAAATGTACAAATTGAAAATAAATCAAGTTTAATTTAAATTTATTTAGTTCTCTCCTTTAATTGTTATCTTTCGTTTTCAGTTTACTTGTTCGTTATTGCTAACTACGTCCTGAACTTTGGGTTATTAACAAATGATTAAAACACAACGCACCCAACTACCCCTTCCTAAAATAACTAATGTACTACCCCAACTAAATCACGCCCGATTAAATAACTTTTGGACGAGCAATACGACACCTGCGTCGACCAGTCGTCTCCGAATGGTTTCCCTTGATACCATCGGATGTATGGAAGGTGGTAAATGGCGTCGAATCGATTCTAGCGACGTTGTTTGTGAGGACGTGGCCGCTCTTATGATTGCACGATCCTCGCACGCATTTGTGTTCCTGGGACGCCCTGACCCTCCGCGACGGTAGACTATCTCTTTCGTGATCCATTGTTGCCAACACCGAGCAGCTACCATATCGCTCCGACCGAGGTGGCGGCCGATACGCCTGTTCAACCAACCTACTTCTCTGAGGCCTACTATACGCCCCCTCTCAAAGTCCGACAATTGTTCGTACTGTCACCGGTTACGTCCCAGGGGCATCTCTAGTCACAATACCGTCCATCCAAGTTGACAGATTTGTTTGAATAACCCTATGGTACGTGCAATCATGCATTTGAACTCTCTCGGCAGCGCATCCCATGGTACATTCACATTGCAGAAGAAATTCTGCAGGGAAGTACCCCCAATTCCTGTCATCACATTAGTCACGGTAACCCTACCCGTCGGGTAGGGTTCATTTCACTCTCATCCCCCATTCCCGCCCCCAAGGTCCCTTCTTTTATTTGATGCTCTGCGACAAAGACCGCTTCGACACAAGATCAGTGCAGGACTGCTCTGCAGGCCGCTGCCCATAAATCACTGGTTTTCCCCGCAGAATTCTGAGGAGAGCATGGATGTGAACGCGCTATCACATGCTCATAGCGCGCTTACCCTTGTATTATTGGCGTCGAAATTTTAATCATTTCCATATCTCTTACCAGACTACATTCCTGCCAAGTTTCGTGATAGTAGCTCGATTTCTTCTGGGTGCATATATTTTTTTGTGACAGAGTGTATTTTGAAAACTTGCAACTAAATGCAGCAGTTGTATTTAAAATTATGCAGTTTTCTACAAAAAGCAAAATAATATCAATGAAAGCAATTATGGGAGAGGATAAACCACTAAAAATGACTTATCTACCTTTAGTTTGGCATCTGTACGTCATGGCAGAAGGGGATCTATAAATGCATTTTTGATTGCCATCTTAAGCTGGCATTTCAATATTTTAGCGCAGGATAAGCCTTCAACCTATGGTATTGCTATCTAAACACACCTGTACTTCGTTTCGTAATAACAAAGACTTACTAGATTTCTGCAAAGTATAACTTCCAAATATTTAATGGAATGTTACCTCTATAATTGGATTATCTTTATTCTATCGAAAAGGCAAAAGGAAAAATTGGCTGAACGAAAAGGATTATCATCCGAGGTTTTGGCATCTATGTATTATTACAGAGAACTGAATTCATTTGGAAGCTTGTATTCCCCTACTTTATTTGTCAGTTATCACAATCAATAACCTTCAACGTTTATAAAGAATAATGCCCTGCAATTTTGTCATTTCAGGATTATCACACAGGTTTATCAGGATTATCACACAACCAATAACCTTCAACGTTTATAAAGAATAATGCCCTGCAATTTTGTCATTTCAGGATTATCACACAGGTTACACGAGAAATGTTTGGAGTATTTTTGACGTTTGTTAATTATTCTTCCTGATCGCAGTTAACCATCATAAATTACTCAAAAATGATTACCTCTGCGATTTACACATTTGTCAATTGTAGCACGGGATTATTCCAAAACGGCATGAGGAATCTAAGGGCTTGTTCCTTTTAATAGAATAAAGGGAGGGGGGGGTATTCTAAAAATGCATGAAGGTGTAATGTCTGCTGTGCTGGAAATTATTTCAGAAGAATGCACCATTTTTTATTTTAGATTTTTACAAAGATTCTATAAAGAAGTTCATCTTGTAGAAGTGTGTTCTTGTTTCACTTTGAAACAGTGTTTCCGACAGTTCGTTTACAAAGACCTCATTTACTGGTGATACTGATCTTCAGTTTCTTTTATCTGTGGGAAAGAAAAGAAACTGAGATCATACTATGTTTTAGAAGTTTACTTTTCTTACTCCAAAAACAAGGATCCCGTTACCCCGATTCAGCTAAAAATATTCCCCACAATAAACAATGTTCCTTTTTCGTTAAAATTAGATTTTCGTGGGATAACATCTAGTATTTTTCAGATTTACCAAGAGCCTTGTGGATGACACAGGAAATTCTTAGTTATAACATTCAACATTTTCTACTGTCTAGACAGAGTTGAAGCTATAAAAATGTTAAAAGCAATCTGTAAACTCAGAAGAATCCAAAATAACTCTCTTAACGAGCTATAAAAAGGACAGATTTTCATTTTTCCCCATTCTGTCGATCTTCCGCCATAATCTTAAAAGCTACTACGATCCCTTACCTCTATATACTTTTTAAAAGCAACTCAAAACCAAAAATCAACAAGTTGGGAGTTGTCCTTTTTACCAACCCGTTAGTCTCATGACATGGTACGAACCACTTGTTATCTATATAGTATGTATAAAGCAGTTCCGTAATTGACTGACTGACTGACTAACAGACAACGCACAGACCAAACCGCCTGACATAAAGGGCTGAAATTTTGCATGGCGATTCTTCTTATAGTGTAGGGGTGCACTAAGAGAGATTTTTGAAAAATTCTTCTTAGATTTTTTTAAATTAAATTTTTAAGCTGTTTTTGTAATATTCTTTAAAGTTTTCTTTTAAAATAATAATCTGAGGGTTATAAAACTTATATCACGAGAAAGATCATAAAAATTCCTTTAAAATGAAATGTTTTTCGAATCTTTACCTCCATTTTCTGCTTTTTGGTGAATTTTTTAAAGATTTATTTTTAGAATTTAATTTATTAAATGCTGATCATGTGGTTTCTTTTCTTTTAATTTTGCGTCACGTGCATAACAACGAAATAGACAAATAATTTTTTTTCTTGCTAATGCGGTAGATGATTGGACATTATCCAAAAAAATATTAACATACAGTAAAAGAAATGTTCCTCAAACTGTACTATATTATCTGTACTATATTATAGTATGTTCTATTAGATTTAATTTGAATATTTTCTTCTACATTATTTGAGTTTTTTTTACATCAATTGCATATATTGATCGTTGTATTTATTATAAATATATTTATACATATTTTTGGCATTAATTGCATACATTGACCGTTGTATTTAATTTGAATGTACTCCGTAGCGAAGTGCGGGTTTTCAGCTAGTATACACTAAAAGTCTTCCGTTATCAATAAAAATACCCGGAAATATAAGGAACATAAAAAGGGGGTTTCTAAAATGTTAACAAGGATATCAGATCTTACAACAGCTTCCTAAATACCTGAAAGGGGCTTGAATATTAAAATGGCGGTATGCATTTATAAGAACTGTGTTTATTCACTACTTTGAAGCACTTACTTGCACCACTGATTTCATAATCCAGTTAAAAGTACAATTGATGTTGCCACTTATTTTATGCAATGAAGAGTGATAGGAAAGAATTTAAATGTGAACGCCATACGGAGTGTCGTAAGGATTTCAAAATGGCAGCTCACTGTAAGAGATAGCTGACGCATGGTAGAGATATACCATCTCATCAAAAGTATAGAAAAAATTAGCAAGTCACAGTTCGTTACTAGCAAAGGAAACAATTCGCCTACCAATCCAAATTTGCAACAGAAGAGTTATGACCGCTCTGGAGTGAGATTTTACAGTTTATCACATTTTAATCGATAAACACTCTCAGGTCCTTATCACTTATAGCCATGGCAATATTCATGTTCTTAGGTCATTTTCCATTTCGGGGGTTTGCAATACAAAATTCTTAAATGAAGTCCATTTTTATTTTTATTTTTTTGGTTAAAACTTGCCCCAGAGCTATCAAAATCAGACAAAGCGAACCGCATGTTTACACGATGATAGCGTTTTCCGAGACATTTATCCGGAAGAAATTGAGAGACCCATTTTATCAAGAACTAATTGATAGAAATTCTAACAAGTTATGAGTTATTAACTGTGCATTCATTCCAGATTTTCCAAGGAAGGATTCGGTAGCCATTATCCGGCTTTTAACAGGCCATGACTGCCTAGCTAAACATCGGAGGCGCTGGAAAATTCTACACTACCATTTTATCAAGAATTAATTGATAGAAATTCTAAGAAGTTATGAGTTATTAACTGTCCATTCATTCCAGAATTTCCAAGGAAGGATTCGGTAGCCATGATCCGGCTTTTAACAGGTCATGACTGCCTAGCTAAACATCTGAGGCGCTGGAAAATTCTACACTTTTGTGCACTATTTGTGATAAACCTCAAGTTATGGATATTTCCCAGCTCACGTGTGGGGAACTGTAATCTCGGGATCTCTGTAGCCGATATTGGGAGGCAAGAACATTAAGCAATTAATACGTTGTGCTTCCTTCGCTTTAATTTTAATATTCTTGAACCTTTAATCTTGTTTTTCTGTATTGCTTGGCATTCGAAATAAATAAAAAAAGTTTCCCGAAACAACTTTTTTTATATATAGTACTGTATACACGTATCTTACTGTATATTTGCTACCTATTTTGTATTGTTACCCTTCATTAATAGGATATACCTGCAATTCCTAGCGAGTCATTCATGAAATTCAGTTCAAGATTCCTTTATTCTGTTTCCATTAAACTTTCTTCCAAGATTTTTGGTTAAGGGCAAATATTTAAAAATATATTTAACCTTACGTAAAAAAGTATTCTAAAACAAGTTTTTACCCTTAGATATCATAAGTTTTATAAACAAACTTTTTATTAAATCCTGAAAAAACATTATTTCAAAACATTTATTTTACATACGAGTAAATGTGAAAAAAAAATTGCAAATAAAATAGCTGGTTAAGTAATAAACTGGTTAATAGCTGATTAAATTTTAAATTTTCTAAAATAAAATTTCAAGAATTTTTTGTATTCTTAGTGATATTTTGTATTCTTAGTGAAGTACATTTGATGTAAAAATTTGTTCCTTATTGCGTTTAAAGGAAAAAATTAGGGTTTCGTGCTTCTTAAGAACAAAAGTTATGACGGCTGACGTTTATATCAGTGAAAGTAAGAACTGCCTTTCAATACGTTGAAAGGAACGATATATAGCCGAATTCATGTTAACCCTGGCTCGGCAAAATATTACTCTAGCTGAAAAATGTAGAATATACAATTAAAATTTCAGCATTTTAAAATTATACTATACAACAGGAATAAGTATAGACTAAGGGCCTGTTCACCTAGAACCCGTCAGCGTTAAAGATTCCGTTGGAGCTGATATGTTAAATGGATCAATTGTTGGTATATGATTGGTTAAAAAATTTATGCTGATGCTGACGTATTCTATGTGAATAGGCCCTTAGAAATACAGTATCAGACGCCATCGGCATTCACAATCTAGCATAATATCGGCTACAAATAAATTAAGGCTGTTTATAGCAAGGGTGGAAGTAATGTGAAAATTTCTACATTACCAGGAGTCTGCTAAGCCCACGGCCTTAGCTTGCTGGATTAGTTTTCTAAACCTTTGAATGACCCACTCCCTCTGTTGGAGAATTACGACGGCTGTGAAGTTTCTGACGTCAACCTAAAATTGGGGACAAAATTTATGAATGAAGAAAATATTACTCAAGAAAGGATATGAAATTTTTTTACGGAAAATGTGAAATGCGACATTAAAAAATATTAGCAGAAAAAAATAATACAGAGAAGAATTTTAGAAGAGGTATCATCTTTACTAATATCTACATTTACTCTAAGAAATATCTGTCATGTATTTACACGAACATCAGTTCGTTCTTTTTCTGTACACGAAACATTTGAAAAGGTGACCAACATTAAAGTAAAAAGAAAGAGAACATCTAGTAAGGGATTGTAGTTGAGTAAATAACAATTTAAACTTTTTTTTTTACCTTTTAATCTCTCTAACACATTGTCCAAAGCGGTCAAGATCGAGAAATGATGTTTAATCGTAATCGAATGGCTGATATATTGGAATGAACTGGAACCTCAACTTTAAAGAAAATGCGCTGAAATGAATTGGGGATTCGCATAGCGCTCAAGAGTAGGGTTTTAACTCTCTGGCTAAATAACACTCTAGGGAAGTTGTTTCTTAACCTTCCCGTGGTCGGGAACACATCGAAGTTTTCAGTGAGCGTGATGGGCAAAACCAGTTGTTTTTGTATCACCGATGATCATTATTTACATAATAGAAATACTTTTCATTCAGCAGTACGTTACCAATCTTCTCATATTATTACAATGATTATGTTTTGAAAAATAATAACAACAAAAAAGAAACAAATAAAATTTTGATTATTTTATTTTATAAGTAGGTTGAAATAAAAATAAGTAGTATAAATGCATTTATTACTTATAAATACTTTATTTAAAATTTAATGAGATTTTTCACTCTGAACTGAATTGGCTGATTTTTCGTAAGTGGGAATATAAGATGATATTCCCACGCTTAAACAATCGTCCTGATATTCATCAGTAAGTTGAGATCCACTTTTTGACCAGTGGGCTGTTGGTGGCGTGTTGTCCTTGTTTTTACGCATTTTTACTCAACGCAGTAGATAATAAAATATGTAAATGAAATTTCAAAATAAAGTCGGGCGCATTCCAACACCTTCACAGGAGCACGTGCGCTCGCGGGCACAGGGTTGAGAACCACTGCTCTAGGGTTAAGTTCACAGGCATACTGCAAACCAAAGCAGAAATCTATGGTCATTTCGATATCTCGATATCATACTAAAATTGCTATGAATATGCTTGGAAGTGAGAGCTCAAAACTCTTGTAGGGTGGGCCACTGAGTATTTCAGTTTTCTCACTGAGTATTTCACAGTTTCTACTCGTAAAATATGTTACGATTTTCAGTAAGTTAAGAGTTATGTTTTCTCAGTGGCCCTTTTTGTGCTGCAAAGCCCATTTAACGAAAGTGAACTGTATGCTATTGTTAAAAATCTGGTATTAATTACCACTTTTTCATGGAAGCAGTGGTTTCCAGCTATAGGAATCTAACGACCTTTACATATTAAAATTTATTTTCATAAAAAATGTAATGTTCATTGCTATGAACACAATTTCTTTTATGTCCATTGTTAGGAAAAGAAAACTGATTTTATAATCACTGTTGCAACAATCAAAGTTACTAACATTGCGTATTTTTATTGGAGCTTAAAAGCTCCGTTATCATTCAAAAGTACTTATTTCAAATACAATCCTGTCTAAAACTCACAAAAATTTCGTAAGTGAAATCAGAGATTTTCATAACCTAAAGACAATGAAAGTACCCCTGGATTTAAATATTCATTGGATGTTCTGCATTTATACATTTATCAGTACAAATATTTCATCTTAGATAAAAACATTTCAGCATGATTTTTTTCTTAGCAATTCAAAAAGTTTAAGTGATAATCGACTCTTATACAAGTCGGTCTTTCTTCAGAGATGAATAATACGTTATATTAAAATTTATTCACGTACTAATTCATTTACAAGGTTCAGTGGGATATACACTGAAGAGCCAGAAAAACTGGTACACCTGTCTAATATCGTGTAGCCCCCCCCCACACACACTAGTACGCAGAAGTGCTGCAACACGACGTGGCATGTATTCGACTAATGTCTGAAGGCAATTTCCACCAAGAATCCTGCAGGCCAGTCCACAAATCCATAGGAGTGCGAGGGGGTGGAGATCTCTCCTGAACAGCACGTTGCAAGGCCTCGCCTATATGCTCAATAATGTTCATGTCTGGGTACTTTGGTGGCCAATGTAAGTGTCTAAAGTCAGAGGAGTGATCCTGGAGCCACTTGGTAGCAACTCTTGACGTGTGGGGTGTCGCATTGTCCTTCTGGAATTGTCGAAGTCCGTCGGAAGGCACAATGGACATGAATGGGTGTAGATGATCGGACAGGATGCTTATGTACCCGTCACCTGTCAGAGTCGTCTCTAGACGTATCAGGGGTCCCACATCACGCCAAATGCACACGTCCCATACCATCAGAGAGGCTCCACCAGCTTGAACAGTCCCCAGTTCACATGTACGGTCCATGGATTCATGAGGTTGTTTCCATACCCATACACTCCATCCGCCCGATACAATTGGAAAGAGACTCGTCAGACCAGACAACGTGTTTCCAGACATCAACAGTCCAATAGAGGTGTTGGCGGATCCAGGTGAGGCGTAAAGCTTTGTGCCGCAGTCAACAACGGTACAGGAGTGGGTCTGCGACTCCGAAAGCCCATATCAATGACGATCCGTTGACGCTTGTTGATGCCCCAGAATTGAAATCCATAGCAATTTGAGGAAGTGCTGCACGTCTATCTCATTTTAGGATTCTTGTCGGTCGTCGACGGTCCCGTTCATTCAAGGTCGGTCTTTTTTCGGCCGCACCGCTGTCGGAGATTTCATGTTTTACCGGATACCTGATATTCACGGTAGACTCGTGAAATGGTCGTGCGGGAAAATCCAAACTGCATCGCTGCTTCGGATATCCTATGCCCCATCTCTCGTACGCCGACTATAACGCCACGTTCACAGTCACCTAAATCATAATAACCTTCCATTGTAGCTTCAAGAACCGATCTAACAGCTTCGCCATACACCTGTTGTCTTATACAGACACTGCCGAGCGCATCGCGTTACGCTGATTGTTTGCATATCTCCGATATTTGCATACACACGTCTGCACCATTTTTTTCAGGCTCTTCGGTGTATTTCAAATAGCCTTCCGACTCTTTTCATAAACATTTAAAGTTGTTTTAAAGCATTGTAATCTTTTATTTGTTGTCATAGTCGAGAAAGTAAATTAGCGTTATAGACATTATTGCCATTATGAAGAGTCCATCATAGATTATCACTGAGCTGTAATTCTTGCTTGTAGGTTAGTGTCATAATAGTAAGTGATTAAGACCACTGTATTAAAGGGACCTCGACAGAATAAATTCCACTAAAATTGATGCCTGTATATTTTACATTTAATTATGTGGTTTATAAGTTAGTAAGAAAGGTAGAATCCCGAATACGGAACATGACCCACCTGCGGGATCTTCAGATTTGTCATCTCGCCGTTGGGTGATGTCCTTTTGAAGGGGTACCTCATCCTTATTCGGGAAACCTATAGGGATGGAAAATACAACCTGATTTCAAACAGTCATCTTTAACGTGCTACGAAAAGAAAGAGTGGTAGAAAGGTTGAAAGCGAGACAACGCTTTGAGACCTTTTCCAGAATCCGGGACCTTTGGGTGTCGTTCAGCCATCGAGCTCGGGATACCAGACGCTTAGCAGCTTTCAGGGATGCACCAGATATCCTCTCTACCTGAATAAATTTACAAGAGATGAAGGTAATAGTCTAGGTTATCAGAACTGAAGGATTCGAGATCTTTAACACTGAAATTAAATAGCACTGAAGACGATTATTTAATCCAATCTTTATAAATGTACTATAATACTCCATGTACTATAAAGTATGCAACGTATAGTATACTATATATATATAACTAAATTTAACAAAGCTAAATAATTATAAGAAGAATGTAGACAAAAAAACAATACAGAAATCAAGCACTCAGGGATCCACGCACCAGAGGCAAGATTCTGTAATAGTGCCGGAACTTAACCAGAAGTACGAGGTAACCGACTAGTCACGTCATCAGGGAGACTAACCAAATCAGTTACCTCAAGGGGAACTTTCTGAATAGGATGCAGGTATAACCAAAAAACCTTCCCAAGGCCCCGAGTTCCCCAATGAAACAGTTAGTCAAAAGAAAATGAAAAGACACGGACAACTTACAGTAAGGGCTCAACGCACCATACATGCAAGTATATTTATCAATGTGAAGATATGCAGATTACTGCGCAACCTTTTATTGAAAAGTTATTTATGTTTTTCAATGCTAGGTTAAGGTTTTGAGTTAATTTTTGTTTGGCAGTCTATGCCCGCCTTTTTGATTTTTTGCTTGTGTTGTTTTGTTTATATTTATATACGATATATATATATATATATATATATATACATACAGTGGACGCTCGTTAATTCGAACTCGGTTAATTCGAACTTTCGGTTAATTCGAACTAATCCAAAGGCCCCCAAAAACTTGTATTGGAGTTAATGTTAAAAATATCTCATTAATTCGAACTAAATTTTTATCACTTCGGTTAATTCGAACTAAAAATTTGACAAAAAAAATTCTTTTTCCTCATTTAATGGAGAAAATACACACTGTATTTATTATTTTGTGTGTCAAAATTTCTTTTCTGTGTAAAGAGGCACATGCCTGCATTCCTAGACTATTGCATGTCCGCTAAACGTTAGTAGCTATTGTCCTTCTTATTAGTGCTAAACGGAAAAAGCAATTTTCCTTTATTTGGATCGATTTTCTTAGAATTTCAGAAAAACTAGTCTTTACTACAGATTCTAGGGAGCTGCGTCAGTTATAACTGCAGTGCAGACAAGTTAATGTGGTCTAGTTTTTCTTCCTCATTGTGTAAAAATTCAGGATGTCTACACGTGGAAAGTACAAAACCCTAACTTTGGAGACAAAGGTAGAAATTTTAAAGAAAGTAGAGAATGGCGAATGTAAAACAAGGTTAGCAGCTGACTATAGAATTAAAAAAAATGCCTTGTCAACTAATTTGAAAAACAAGGAGTCAATTTTAGATTCATGGGAAAAATCAAAATTTGCTAGAGGAAGGAAACGCATGGGAAATGCGTCCCAAGAAGTTCTAGAAAAAGCTCTACTGCTATGGTTCCACGATGTTAGATCTCGAAATTTTCCGATAAATGGACCCCTAAAGCTGACGAAGGCTGATGAATTGGCAATTCGAATGGGTATTGAAGATTTTAAATGCAGTGATGGATGGCTTTCTCGATTTAAGTCAAGGCACAATATTTCTTATCAAACTGTATGTGGCGAAAGATCTGATGTAATCGAAAACGTATGCACTAATTTCGGTAGGAAACTGCCAGGGCTTTTCTCTACTTACTTGCCGAAAGATATTTTTAATGCGGCTATAATGGACTCTATTAAAACTCTGAAAGCATTTATTCAGATGGAACCTTCCTCTGCAAATGAATTGAAATGTTCACTTCAAATCGAGAAGATGGCTGAGCAATGTAGGCATCAGAAACAGAACCAAACATCCATTTTACAGTTTTTCCCAAAAGTGTAATTCATATTTTTAATAAAAGTTTACTTTATACTGCATATCTTCTGGAAATTTTATGATTAAGGTAAGTCTGTATTGCTTTTTAATATGTTTAACTTTAGATAACATAGTATAGTATATTTTCTGGGGTTATACATACTAGGAGAGTTTCTTCTTCAGTGATACACATTTAAAGTTATATTATTTTCTCTTAACATCGGATAATTCGAACTTTTTTCCGTGAACCTTTGAGTTCAAATTAACGAGCGTCCACTGTATATATATATATATATATATATATATATATATATACCGAAGTTTATGTTTTTTGCTTCTCTGATGAGGTATATAAAACGAAAGAAAAACGACACACTGAGGTACATTATGTTTGAAGGCTCTCAAAAGGACGATATTAACAGTGTAAATGCATATGTACTATAATATGCATCTAGACTCAAGAATGCTTATTTCAGACGCTAGAGCATATAACAAAATGCATGAAGGGAGAAGCTTAAGGCGAAAACCTACGTCTCCAGCGCAATGATATCCTTGGACGTAGGTTTCGCACTTGTTATGTGTTCCAAAGCATGGTATAACCGATGATGGTCATCGGTTATGCCCTGTTACTACATGTTGTTTTGGACCGATGACGGATCATCGCATCGGTTTTGCCTAACGGGGGAGCACATAACAAGCGCGAAACTTAGATCCAGGGCCACCTGTACAGTACTCTGGAGATGTACAGTGTGGTTATAGTTAAAGTTCCACTTTGAAATGGTCATTAAAGGAAAACTACTGGACCAAATGTTATCAAACTTGGTAAAAGTTTAAAAGAGGTCAAGGGAATTTCTTTTCTGCCAAAAAAAATTTCAAAAACTCACCACTAGGGGGGGGATATGGAGCTGTATGCAATATTGTTAAACGACATAAGACATGAAGACATCGGCTTAAAATGTGTTTAATCGTTTTTGAAACGTGTTACAAAGCATGTTCAATGTGGCGTCCACCATTTCCGAAAGCAAATTATATTGCATTACTGCATTCTCAACAGTAGCTCTTAGCATATCAGGAGGAATGTTACGGACATGTCGGTGTATCGCACCTTTCCATTCCGCCAAATTCTTTAGATTATCACCAAAAACAGCGCTTTTGAAATAACCTCATAGCCAGAAGTCACAGGAGTTAAGGTCTGATGAATTATGCGCATCTGCATAAATTATTTACTTCTTCCTGCCGTAAGCCAATTACCAGCCATTGCGTTTTTGCATAACCCCACAACACAGTTTCGTTTTAGAAACAATTAAAAACGTTATCTTAGTGTCTTAGGGCCGAATTCAGGCTTCAAAATTCACAAATTGGCGATCTGTAATAAAACGATTTCCAGAATGCGCACACTTTACATGGCAATTTTGTTTAGGTCAAGGTTTCTCAAGGATATACAAAATGTTAAACCCGTGTAACAAAAGGTGAAGTTAGATTCCGACCCTTATTTCGTTTAACAATATTGCATACAACGCCATTTTTCCCCTGGTGGTGAGTTTTTTAACTTTTTTTTGACGGAAAAGAAATTCCCATGACCTCCTTTAAACTATTACCAAGTTTGGTAGCATTTGGTCCAGTAGTTTCCCTTTATGACCATTTCAAAGTGAAACTTTAATTATAACCACCCTGTATATTTTAGTTAGAGCTTATAATTGTAATAGAGAAGAAATCTACTACAAAGAGAAAATATTTTTTGGTTCTTTGATACAGAAGGAAAATTTCGCTCGAATCCTAGAATGGACACAATTATCTCACAAGCACAGGGCGGAAGATACAGTGTCAGTGTCTTCATCACGTATGATTGAGGATTAAAGAAATTTTGAAATAATTCTTGTGATGTTTTGGTGACTGCCGAAGATAACTATTACTTACTTCTGATTGAACCTCTTTGCTGATTATCTCTTTTGTCAACAGGTCTGCTAGTACGGGAGAAGAGAACTTTTCTATGACTTCGAGGCACACCCTCCACCTGGGAACGACTTCGTCCATCCCGAACTGAGACTTTTCGAACGTGGGGACCACGTGCTCAACAAACTTCGAGAAGAAACGCCAGCCAAGGTAGTTGGTTTCGGTTCTGCAATATAAAATAACGGAGTTAAAAATTCCCATTCAAGAATGCTCAGTACCCATTTAACTGAATTTAACGGAGTGTCTGTGGATTCGAGAGGACGGTAAAAACTGGAGTGGCAAAGATGATACGTTTTGAAAAGCAAAAAGGATAATACAGCCAAAAGGATGTAAAATTTTCGTGTTTGTGCGTGAATGCCATTTACATATAGAGAACGTTTACATATTTTCCGACAGATTGCAACTCAATATGAAGAAATGAAAATCAAAGTTAAAATGTAGCGCATTCGCAACTAGGTATTCATAAAACTAGGTTGACAGCTGATTATATAAAAAATTGTTGTTCTGTCGTTATTTTTTTGTTTATCCAAATAAAAACCTCGTGGCACCCCTGGCCGATTTCACGGCACCCTAAAGTGCTGCGGAACACGGGTTGATGATCATTGCGGGTCGGCGATAAAAAGGTTGGTAGAGCAGTGCTCACCAACCTTTTTATCGCCGCGGACCGGTCAGCGTTTGATAAATTTACCGCGGCCCACGGGGGGGGGGGGGGGGTTGATTGTTTATATTTTAGATTGTTTTGATTTAATAAAAATTTTAATTTAATTGTACTTAAACATGCCTTCAAAATTAAATACAGTTACACCCAAAAAATGAATATAAAGTGATTTAACATTTTAATTAAGTAGAACACTAAATCAATGAGAACCCTGAGCTTGTGGCCCTAAGCTGGCGTCCCGGTACCATTTGATCCACGGACCGGTACCGGTCCGCGACCCGGGGGTTGGGGACCACTGCTCTAGAGGGCCGCACTCAGAGTAAAGGTCTGTTAATGACCTTGCCTCTGGCTTAATAAAACAAAAAGGTATACTTATTATCTATATATATAAAACAGTTCCGTAACTGACTGACTAACATACAACGCATAGACCAAACCGCTGGACTTCAAAGGCTGAAATTTTGTATGACGATTCTTCTTATAGTGTAGGGGTGCACTAAGAAAGATTTTTGAAAAATTCTTCTAATTTTTTAAAATTAAAATTTTAAGCTGTTTTAGTAACTTTTTTAAGTTTGTATTTTAAATAATAATCTGAGGGTTATGTAATTTATATCATGAGAAAGATCCTAAAAATTGCTTTAAAATGAAATTTTTTCGAATCTTTACCTCCATTTTCTGATTTTTGGTGAATTTTTAAATATTAATTTTTAGAATTTTTTTATTAAATGCTGATCACGTGATTTCTTTTTCTGGTACTTTCAATAAATTTATCGTCACGTGTATATCAACGAAATAGGCAAAAAATTAATTTTTTTCTTGCTAATGCGGCAGATGATTGGACATTATCCAAAAACATATTAAAATAACAGTAAAAGATATGTCCCTCAAACTCTACTATATTAACTGTTCTATATTCTTCAGTAAGTCCTATTAGATTTAATTTGAATATTTTCTTCTATATTATATGAATTTTTATAAACATTATATATCACTGCTCAAAACAATTAGGGGAGCACATGGTTTTAACGAAATTACGCAATTACTTACACCGATAAGTAACATAAAATAAATCATCCATAATTTAAAGCCTAGCAGGACACAGAAGAAGAAAACTTCATATGCAAATCAAAATTCATGACGTCAAAAACCAGAAAAAGAACATAAGGGCGGATATCGGGATGTTGCAGAAACGTCTGTTTCATTGCCTTAACTGTGAAATTCGATTGCTCAGTTATTCGTTTTGAGAAAAGGTGACTTGAAAATGTCTCAACAACGTGATTTACCGGAATCCATAGCATGGCGTATTATAGGCAGACTTTAATCCGGGCAAACACAACGTAGTGTCGCGGACGCTGTTGGAGTCGCCAGAAGTGTCGTTGCAAGGCTGTGGAATCGATTCCAAGGAACAGGGAATGTTAGACGTCGACCAGGGCAAGGTCGGCCACGCGCCACTACAGCAACTGATGACTGGTATATACTGTTAACAGCTCGTCGAAACAGAACAGACAATGCTACTCAGCTGCAAAGACTCAGCTGAGTAGCATTGGCTGTTCTCTTACTTATTGTCTGTTCTAATGTCGCTCAGCTGCTCTTGGCAACAGGACGAAGGGTGTCCAGCCAAACAGTACGTAATAGGCTTCATCAGGGAGGCGTCTATGTACGTAGGCCAATGGTCTGCATTCCGTTGACCTCACGACACCGTGCCGCCCGAAGAAGATGGGCTGCTGAACATCGAGATTGGGAGCAACATGATTGGAGCCAAGTGCTGTTTACAGACGAGTCCCGATTCAGTCTGGAGTGTGACACCCGACGTGTTTTGGTATGGAGGGAAAGGGGCACTCGAAATAACCCCATATTCATTCGTTAAAGGTCACAATACAGACGAGCTGGTTTTATGGTATGGGGTGGAATCAGCATAGCTGGACGTACGGACCTGCATATCATTCGGAATGGCACTTTGACGGCCCGAATGTATGCAGACGAGATACTGAGACCTCATGTCATACCTTACGCTGCAGCCATTGGAGATTTCTTTTTTTTCAAACATGATAATGCCAAACCGCATACAGCTCGTCTTGTGGAGAACATGCTTGAAGCTGAAACAATACAGCGTATGGAATGGCCAGCGTGCTCTCTTGACCTGAATCCAATCGGGCATGTTTGGGACATGCTCGGACGACCGCATTGCTGCGAGACCAAGGCCAACTTTTACTCTCCGAGACTTGGAGATTGCACTTCTTGAGGAGTGGAACAGTATTCCCCAAAGTCTTACCGATAACATCATCGCATCCATGGAAAACAGGTGTGCAGCAGTCTTAGCTGTTCGAGGAGACCACACGCCATATTAAAAATCTTGCATCATTTCTAAACAATACTTTTTTTTATCGTTTACATGTAACCAAATTGTTGCCTAAATCATATTTCATGTTTTTCTATATTTTCAAAGAATTAAAGATTAATTACAAATTTTTTTACTTCTTTTTTTCTGTATTGCGCATTGATACGCGTGTACTATCCATTTTATGCCAATACGTGGCTATCTCGCACGGTTTTCTTAACTTCTTTGCTTGCTCCCCTATTTTTTTTTTAGCAGTATATATATATATATCTAGCATTAATTGATTACATTGAACGTTGTATTTAATTTGAATGTACTCCGTAGCGAAGTGCGGGTTTTCAGCTAGTTTATTATAAAAGACTAACGCATAGAAATTAACAATGCCGAATCGACATTACCTCTCAGAATGGTCATTAAGATGTGCCACGTAGTCTCGTATCTTCTTCCTGCAGTGTAGTTCGACGGCGATAGGCCTGTACAGTCCAGTTACGTTCTTAATTTCGGACAGGATGGTGTTCCAGTTGATCTGTGAAAGAGAAATGTTATGCAGCTGCTACTGTATTTGCCTACAGGAATCTAACCCTTTCCGGTAACGGAACAATTTCCAAGAGCATTTTCCAAGAACTGTTTCAAGAAAGGGCATGCCCTGTTTAAGTAAACAAGAACTAGTTATAGATAAGAACTGACACAAAATTATGATTTTTAGACTCCAGACTACGACTCGTTATTATAATTGAACAAGTTTATATCACGGACGGAGGCAGAGCAAAAAATAGCGTTTTATGTAAAGAGATGTTACGAATGCGAGCTAAAGATCAAACTGTCATTCAGGCAATGCTCCTCAAATTTCCCATGCATAGAACTGAATATTTTGCTTTTATCAAACCAAAAATTACAAACAGCTGTACAACTGACAAATACTTGTATCAATCCATCGGCAATGCCAATTGATGCAACTATGTCATACTATTTACACTGCAAGTACGAAATCGATGTCATGGCCTGCTTGCATTCACAGACCTTAACATCGTCTCCATTACTGTCATCCCAATATGCCATAATTGACCAATAACCTATCGAGTAATCAGATTTTAGTATCTAATTTGCAACGATTCATGGACAGCCCATTGTTGAACGATGATGCATAACAAGGATCTGATTAAAATTAGAAACATTCCCTTGAGATAGGTATGAACAGTTAACTTCTTCAAAGACTTTCGTTCAGGGGTCGGCAACCTTTTTAACAAGGAGGGCATATTTCAGAAATGCTGGAGTTCGGCGGGCACCACTGGGTGAAGAGGGGGAAAGGGGGGTTAATATTTAAACATGAAAATATTTTATTTGACAAAATTTTAATGCATAAATTCAAATTTTAATTTGAACAAAATAATCTTAAAATTGATAATGCAATATTTGGCAATGCAAATCTGTGGCCAACTCGTTGTAATGTGGCACATAAGTTGAATTCCCAGTTCTCAGGCATTGGTCCAAGTAAGTGTCAGTGGGGCTTGATTTTAAGTATTTCATATTAGAAAACAAAGATTAACAAGCATAAATTCTTGATATCAAATTCTTCCAATAAGGAATTGGTTGATATGGAATATGATTTAAGTTAATTCTGCTATACCTAGAGATTTTAGATTACAATTTAATATCAGGTACAAATAATTAATATATATATATATATATATATATATATATATATATATATATATATATATATATATATATATATATACAGTGCCGTAACTATCCATTCCTGGGCCCTGGGCAAGAATTTGCATTTGGGCCCCTTAACTAGGTTTGGGAAAATAATAAAACAAATATTGTATTTTTGGCCCCCCCCTTCTAAGCGGGCCCTGGGCGGGTTCCCCTGTTGTCTCTGCCTAGTTACGGCACTGTGTGTGTGTGTGTGTGTGTGTGTGTATATATATATATATATATATATATACACAATAAAAATGAAGACCTTTTGCAAAAGAACGAAAATTAACTTATGCTTTAAAAAAATTCGTAAAAGCATGTTTAAGCTCAGTTCAGCCTCCTTTATATATAAAGCTTTCAGAAATGAAATGATTTTTTTAGAAATAAAAATATATAGCCAGGATCTAACAAACAATACTTCTCTTATTGTATATCGAGATAATCTAATACGGGAAAAGAGATTACTTAATTCTTAAAAAAATATTCAGTTTAACTTCGATGATCATTTAGACAACAAGAAACAGAATATGAAATGTTTGGTTTAGTATAAACAGCAGCAAATACTTTTTTTATGATCAAGGACTTTATATGTTTTATCTATTTTTATGAAACCTTTATTGCACTGCAATCTCAACTATAAGAGAAAAGGCAGTTCGCCAATGTCGTTACGAAACGAAATGTTTAGTTTATTCATTCGAAACTTAAGCTGCATTTTTTAAGCTGCATTCAAAATTTCTCACCTCTGGTATCAGATGGTTTAATTTTGATGTAGCTTCGTCTGGAGATAGCCGGATAACATCATCACATGTTGCATTTTTATCCTAGAGTGTGATAAGAAAATAACAATTAATATGATTTGGCAACAGGTATCAATATGTTGAAAAATATATAGAAAAATAATATAATTGCAAGATAAAAAGAACTTTTTATATACCATGTTTCTAAATTTTTTGTTGAATCATATAAACTTGACAACTCTACGTATTAATAAATACTTTATAAAAATTTATTAGAAAATGAAGTTAATCGGAAGTTAAGTTGCGTTTAATTTTTTGTTCCCACCCCGGCCGATAGATGGCTGCACCAGTCTACAAAGCAAAATTAACGAAAAATGAAATCAATTCTTCCTAATGATCGGTAAAAGTATTAAAATAATGCATTGTCATGGTATTCTGAGCTATTCTAAAAAATTGAAATGTCCAGCTAGCCGGGAAGTTAGTTAAAAATCGTTGCAAGATTTGTACTGGACAAACACACACACAAACAAGAAAGCGAGTTAATAAAAACATGGTAGTTATATCTTTTCAACAATGATTGATCCTTTTAAATTTGCTGTTTACTAATTCTATTGGAGTATATAAGGCTTCTTTGTACTAACCCTGTTGGATTCGCTCACCTCAATGTTAATCTATGGAGAAAATGTGTCTTCTATTTTCCGCTATATAAATGCTGATAACCAAACAAAAATGGTATTTTCAGATAGCTTGAACTGTTCTGCACTTTGCAACAGGATTCATTTTAATTTTAAAGTATTGCATTTTTTTAAACTAAAAATGCCCCGAGGTGTAAAATTTTTTTGTCTATTACGGATAAATATTTCAGGTAGTCTCTTCTAACGAAACTACCACGGGTTATTAACGTAGGATTACTTATTGTTGCTCACTTCTATTTTTTTGGACGCATTTTGGTACTTTTCTGTTTAATTGTTTACTGCTACTGGGTTTGCCGCACTGCCAAAATTATAACTCGCGAGGCAGGACGGACTCTGATTTTTTTTCTTTCCGGCGGACCGTTATTGAGGAACGTAATCCTAAGTTAAAAAATCTTAAATCCAAGTTGGCAAAGCTTGGACAAATTTTCTCCATAGGTTAACACTGAGGTGAGGGAATCCGATACGATTAGTACACGGCAGCCTTAAGGAATGATCGGAGGCTACCAGCACTAAGTACTAGAATACAATCCTTTGAGAGCTTTGGTTTTTTCAGTAATAAAGCAATCTAAAGCAGTGGTACTTTCAATGTTATCATATTTGTTAACTAGCTGAAAACCCGCACTTCGCTACGGAGTACATTCAAATTAAATACAACGGTCAATGTATGCAATTAATGCCCCAAAAAATAAATAAATAAATATATATATATATATATATATATATATATATATATATATATATATATATATATATATATATATATATATATATATATATATATATATATATATATTTATAAAAAATACGACGATCAATATATACAATTGATGTAGAAAAAAATATATATATTTACAAAAAAAAATCGTAAGGGATATTATTATAGACAAAATAATGTCCAACCGTCTGCCGCATTAGCAAGTAAAAACATATTTTTTGTCTATTTAGTTGTTATGCACGTGACAATAATTTATTTAAAGTATCAGAAAAAGAAATCACGTGATCAGCATTTAATAAATTAAATTCTAAAAATTAATATTTAAAAATTCAGCAAAAATCAGAAAATAGAGGTAAAGATTCGAAAAAGATTTCATTTTAAAGGAATGTTTATGATCTTTCTCGTGATATAAATTTTATAACCCTCAAATTATTATTTTAAATGCAAACTTAAAAAAAGTTACTAAAACAGCTTAAAAATTTAATTTTAAAATATCTAAGAAGAATTTTTCAAAAATCTCTCTTAGTGCACCCCTACATTATAAGAAGAATCGCCATGCAAAATTTCAGCCCTTTAGTTCCAGCGCTTTGGTCTGTGCGTTGTATGTCAGTCAGTCAGTCACTTACAGAACTGTTTTATATATAAAGAGACTAGCTGAAAACCCGCGCTTCGCTACGGAGTACATTCAAATTAAATATAACGGTCAACGTATGCAATTTATGCCAAAAAATAAATATATATATTTATAATAAATGCGATGATCAATGTATACAATTGATGAAAAATATATATATATCTATATATATATATTTATAAAAAAATCGTAAGGGATATGCATTTTTTTGGATAATATCCAATCGTCTGCTGCATTAGAAAGAGAAAAAAATATTTTTTTTGTCTATTAGTTGTTACGCACGTGACGATAAATTTATTGAAAGTACCAGAAAAAAGAAATCACGTGATCAGCATTTAATAAATTAAATTCTAAAAATTAATCTTTAAAAATTCACCAAAAATTAGGAAATGGAGGTAAAAATTCGAAAGGAATTTTTATGATCTTTCTCGTGATATAAATTTTATAACTCTCAATGTATTATTTTAAATGCAAACGTAAAAAAAAGTTTAAAAAAACAGCTTAAAAATTTAATTTTAAAAAATCTAAGAAGAATTTTTGAAAAATCTTTCTTAGTGCACCCCTACACTATTAGAAGAATCGCCATGCAAAATTTCAGCCCTTTAGGTCCAGCGGTTTGGTGTGTGCGTTGTATGTCAGTCAGTCAGTCAGTGAATGAATGAGTCAGTTACGGAACTGTTTTATATATATAGATAAGTATAATCTTCTTTCCACTTTTTTCCACTGTTTTCATCTTCAAAGCTCGTCTAACGTTTCATAAGTATTGGTATGTTTTGGGGGTTTTCGATTCGTGTCACTGAATGAGTCTGAGAATACAAGAGTATCTAAACTTTGTTTTAATCCAATGGTACGGGCCGCTTCCCTCAGTTGAAATATTCTACATAGTGCCGTCTGAATGGAAAGATTCTTTATAATATTCCTCCCACATAAATTACTTCATCAGAATCGAGAGAAGCAATGTTCAAATACCGTATTTTTCGGACCATAAGACGCACCGGACGTTTAGACGTACCTCAAATTTATGGGAGAGTTTTAGTAAGGAATATTTTGTATTTTGTTAGCTATATAAAGATATTTTCAATTTCTTACTTAATAAAAATATATATAAATATATATATTTTTATAATATATAAAAATATATATATAATTATAAATATTATAATATATTATAATTATAAAAATATATATATTTATATATATTATATTTTATAATATATATAAATATATATATTTTTATATATATAAATATATTAAAAATATATATAATAAATATAATAATATACCGTAAAATCTTGAGCAAATAAATACGCAAATAACGTAAATAAATAAATAAATACGCACATTTTTTTTCATATTTTAGTCCGCAAAAATGAGGGTACGAAAATTTAGACCACAAATCGAAAATTTTGACCACAAACGCGGTGATGATGTCGAAGATGGTAAATTTCTACTCACGCGGAATGTTCTGGAACGAATAAATCGCGTAAGTCGAGGACTTACTGTATTTCTATGCTGTGTACAGCCATTTTAAAAATTTCAATTCAATCAAATTCTGAAACTGTCAACAGCATTAATGAATTCTCCTTTTGTTTAGGCTGAGGTTTCCAACCTGGAAGAAGTGACTCCCAGGGGAGGCGCTGACTATTGCCAGTGGAGGTTCCAAAACTTTTTAATAAAAAAATCAATGTTCATACCATAATATCTATAAATAAACGAATAAACCATAATATACTGAAGTGACACTGAATTAGGGATACCTACCTAGTAACGAGTTGGGCCTCCTCTGGACTTGATAACGGCTGCCACACGACGAGGCATAGATTCAACAAGTTTCTGGAAACGTTCCACGGGAATGGCTTGCCAAATATTAGCTAAAGCTGTCCATAATTCAGTAAGGTTCTTTGGTGCTGTGTGATGGCCTTTCACGCCTTGTTCCTAAACATCCCAAAGATGCTCAATAGGATTTAAGTCTGGGCTTTTAGGTGGCCAATTCATTACAGAGAAGTCAGAGTAACGCTCATCCAACCGGGACTTGTGAGAGGTACAGTTGTCTTGCTGGAAAACTCCATTACCGTGCGGATAACAGAACAGCATAAACGGATGGAGGTGATCACCCAGCAACTCTACGTACCGAATTGCATTGAGGGAGGTTGGTACACGCACCAAAGATCCCAAACTGTGCCACGAAAAAACGCCCCAGACCATGATTGAGCCACCATGCCCTTCCACAGTTTTAGCCAGGCATGCAGGATCCATGGCTTCATGAGCCTGACGCCATATTCTCAGCCTCCCGTCGGCGTTAAGTAGTCGGAATCGAGACTCACCACTCCATGCTACTCGTTTCCAGTCCTCTACACTCCAGTCTCTGTGCTCTCTTGCCCAGGCAAGACGTGCAACCCGATGGCGAGTATAGAGCAATGGTACTCTCGTAGATCGACGGCTCCCGAAAGCCATACGGTGAAGCGAGCGTTGTACAGTCCGTTGACTGTACGAGTGACTGTACGAGTGGCACCGTCATTAAACTGGGTGGTAATTTGAGCTAATGTTTGGCTTCGCTGGCTACGTACAATACGCCTGAGCCGTCTCTCACCACGCACTGTCAAGGCTAATTGTCCTTTGCAGTTTGCCCGATCGCTAGCTTTTTTTCCACCATCCATTTATTCTTGGTATACTCTTGACACTGTCGACCTTGAAAATCTTAGCTGTCTGACGATTTCGGAAATTGAATGGCCCATGCGTCGCGCACCTACGATTTGTTCGCGATCGAAGGCGTCTAAATCAGGCAGTTTACCCATACTGGCAATTCCAACAACTAATTCAGAACAACCATAGTACGCGCTATATATGCAGTTACCACAGCGCACCCACTTGCGCATACATGATGCGCAGCGCTACACAATTTGCATAGGCTTTGCTATCCCTAATTCAGTGGCACTTCAGTGTATCTATAAATAGACGAATTTGAGGTGATAATCATCGAAAATGAAAAATCGATAGAATTGTCATGCGATAGCTCACTAAAAACAAAAGTTTCAAAATGAAATCATAATTCAATTTTGGATGAATCTTAGTGGAAAGTATGAATCTTTGTATTCGCAAAGCAATGCAAGTGCGTGCCAATAAACAACAATAACCCTCGCATTAGATTTTGATGCGTTAGATGTAGTTTAAATAATAATTTAATATAAAAATAAATATGCATGTTCGTATTGTTATAGTAAAATCTTGTTATCTTTCTGTTAATTGTAGTTTTCATTTTTTTGTAATAAAGTTATTATTATTTAATGTGTCTGTATTATTATATCTATTAAAAAATAGGGAGGGGCGGAAAAAATATTTTTAGGGAGACGTAATAGCATAAAGGTTGGAAACCGCTGGTTTAGGGTTAACTGCATATAATAAATCTGGCAATGTTTTAACTTGTGTAAGTTTTCTGCTTCTTACCCGCTCGATAGCTGCAAAACTTAAGTTCGCAGAATTACTGTTACTGATATCCGTGGTTTCTATTTAAAATTTAACTGAATATTTCTATGCCGTGAACAACCATTTTAAAGTTTTGAATCTAATCAAATTCTGAAACGGTTAACAGCTTCAGTGGCTTCTCGTTTTCATTGTTTAGGGTTAACCTATGTAGTAAACATGGAAATATTTTTAATTGATGTGACTGCCTACGTTCGGAGCGAATTTTTTAAAAAAAAAACAATTTTTAAAGGATTGGTCTTTTATGGTAAAATAGCACTTAAAAATAAAAAAATTAAAAAAACGTACCTGTAAATACCATATTTTTTATAAATTAGGTCAATTTGAAGTAATTTTTAATGAAATTTAGCTAAAACGCTTATTACTCTGCACAAAATTCTAATGCTAATATTTTCATTTCCTTCTCGCACATGATACATATGACAGTTATCTTCAAAATGACCTAAAATCTAAGAGACATTTTAAAATGCAAAAATTTCGTGTTCCAATATGAAAATTTTTCCCGATTCGTCATTCCTTTCCTTATAAAAACAGCCCCAAATAAAAAAAAACTATTTATTATACATCAATTATTGTACGCCATTTCATTAACAATAATATCTAAAACATTTCCTGAAAATTTTATAAAATTATATGCATTATTATGTGAAATATCATGATAACGGTAGAGATTTGTGCTGAAAAACATAATTCTGAGAAAAACGCATTTAAGGTTGTCTGTCACTTCAATTTTGTAGCAGACGATGTTTTTTTAAATAGCTATTACCCTGCTTCTAATTGATGTAGAATGAAAATCAAAAAGGTTTTGAAAAGAGAAAAGATTGAATTACACGATTATTGCAAAATAAAAAATTGACCAAATTTGTCAAAAAATGACATTTTCAAAGTAGGCCTCGCACATGAAACATATGACAGTTGACTTCAGGGAGTTTTCTTCTTTTAACTTGCTCTATGGAGGAAAAACTTCAGTTCGCAAAGAGTGAATTCAAAGTGATTCATTGACGTCCGTGGTTGCAATTTACTATTTATCTTGATATTTTTATGCTGTGTACAACCATTTTTAAATTTTGATTCAAATGTTATTGAATTCAGAAATGGTCGACAGCTTTCAGTGACTTTTACTTTTCAGTAATACATGTAATAAACGAATGTAGTTATTTGTAGGAGATCTCTCCTTTTTACCTGATCGATAGCTGCAAATTGACTGTCTACTTCAATAATATCGTGGACATCCGTGATTGCAGTGGATGCACCAAGGAGGAGGAAGGAAGTAAGCACGCTTGACCTCAGGCGAGCATCGCCTCGAATATCGCTCGGAGCTCGTCCAGTTTCACGGGGACGGCCGGGAGATATCTAAACAAAAACGAAATTTTTTAGGTAAGAATTCATGGAGTTCTTGGGCCATTAATCCTCTAAATATGACAGCGGGGAGTCTTCCCTTGTCTACATATAAGGCATGCAGGCTTTAATCCATTATCGATGAACAGGCATTTATGAAAACTTTTGGAACATTTAGTTAGGTTAAGAACATCAATAGATAGTAAAATATGTTAAAAGATAGTTTTTGATGATTATTTATTATTTTACCATGAAAACGATTTAAGCAAAAAGGTCAGCAATTGTATTGGCAATGAAAAAACAAAAATACATCGAAAAAGAATAAAATACTGCATAGTATTTTTAGTCGGTCGCGATTAACCCTGCACTGGTCGCGTATATGAAAATTGCATGCATTGGCCGCGTGGCGTCTGACAAACGCCACACTATCTTATTTATGTTTTAATTGTTATATTTGTAAAAATAAATATTTATTTAAACAGTAAGTTAAAAACATGATGGATGTACATGAAAACCAGTGAAATTTTTTTAAATGTAATTTTGTATGCACTTTTAATAATAAAATAAATTAAAGCAAATGGAAAAATGTATTTTATAAGCAATTTTTACAATAGGATAAATAAAAATAATGAATTTTTTTTTAAAATGTACTTCTCTTTAGCAACTTGTACAAATATAGTGAAAGGTCAATCGGGTGTTTTACTATATATCCGTTTACTTTACAAAAAAAAAAATAATAGCAACTGCAGGAGGTTTGTAAGTTATGACTCATACATAAATACTTTGAAGGTACTGATGGACATATAAAGGAATCCATCAATATGCAAAATGTAAACAAAGTGTTACTGGCGTCTGTGAGACGCCACGCGACCAGTGCGGGGTTAACAAGTATTGATGAGAACTTTTCTAACAATCGGTTACATTAAAAGCATTAATAGATCGTAAAGTACGCTAAAAGATAAAAGATAGTATAAAGTTGTGTGGGAGTGTGACCCCCAGAGACGCACTAGATTTTTGTTTGCTATCAGTCAGAGTAAGATCACTGAGGAAGTTCAGTTAATTGTATATATTTTGTAAATAAGATTTGTTAATAAGTTCTGTTAGTGTGAATAAAATATTTTGGTTATACACTCGAGTGGTGCTAAAAATCTGCTACTGATAACGTCGTCGATCAGAGAAAGACTGAAGAGAGGACGACAAGGACAGTAAAAGTAATGATAATGAAAACAGAAAACGTGAGATATCAAAAGAGAATGAAATGCAGTATAATAATTGTGGTTGGTCACGATTAACAGGGATTCCTGACAACTTTTGAAACACTTAGCCCGTCTGCACACGGAGCAATTGAAAAGAAACTGATAACCGACTCAAATCACAAACCAGTCCGTGATGAGTCGCAACCTATGTAATTGAATGGAGCCACGCACACGGCGCGACTGGTTACAAACCCGTCCTGAGTCGGTTATCAGTTTCTTTTGAGTTGCTCCGTGTGCAGACGGTCTTAGTTACGTTAAAAAATTAAACATTTTGCAGAACATATTCCTCTTCCAAAGCTGAAAGAAACATCTACGACACAATGCGTTGTATGCAAAGGGATGGGAAAGGTAAAATTATTCGAAGGTAAGTGTACTGTACTTCAAAATGCACACACCGTGCTTCAAACCGTGCTTCAAAATGCACACACACAACAGTTTGTTTATAAAGTGCTTTAACAGATATAAGGAGGGAGAATATTTTTTTTTTGCAAGTCTTTATATTTATTTTCAGAATATTTTTTCATGGTATATAATTTCTATACACTATTAAGGGCATAATTTTTTTCCATTCCTTTCGTTAAGGGTGGAGAGAAAAAAAATAAACGCAAACATAAAGTCATGTTTTAGCTTCAAAGTGTTCAAAACGTAATTTACGATAACTTGTTCATCTTTGTGAAGAAATTAGTAGAACTACTTCAGTTCATACTACACTTGCATATAAAGATGATAAAGCCAATTTTAAAAAAAATCTTACATTTTTTATAAAATATTTTTAAAAACAAACAGTAGTTAAGTGTCAGACAAAAAAAAATATAACATTTAAAGACAGTAGAACAATAAAATTCATTTAAGGACAATAAAAGAACACATTGAAAACAATGAATGGGACTGAAACAGTGAAAGACCTTAACAGACAACAAAATACAGCAAAAGTGATTGAGTAAGGCTAACAGAAAGCATAAACAAAGGTTATTAAATAGGCTTAAAATAGCAGTGCAGTTAATATTTTCTCTCATATCACTCCTTTAATCTTTGTAAATATATCAGTTTTATTGTTATATAAGTACACTAATGAAATGCTTTTAATTCTACTCATAGAAATTTAAACATTTCATTAATTATTAGGTTTCACAGAATTTCATTTTTTTTCTATATGTACAATAACGTTCAAAACATTAATAGCCTTTCATAACAATAGCAAACTTAAATAAGAAAACAAGAAAAGAAATTTTAAATTATAACAATACATCTAAAATTCAATCATAATTCTGAAATTTTCACCTCCTAATTCGAGAGAATTTGGAGGCGTAGATGGGATCGATGACTGGCCAGTTTCCTACTCCAACCTCCGATATAAGGTTGAGCAGTCTATCTCTTGTTTCCTTCCCAACCTGCGTATATTTATTCCTATACTAGTTTGCACCCGTCAAAACATTATTGCTGGATAGTAAACAAATGTACTAAAACGCAAATTATACTCAGCACATCATTGCCAAATGGTGAAAATCATAATATTAAGAATAGAGAAATACACTTTAAAAAATTACTATTGAACCCGATAAAAAAATTATGGTTACTCAATAGCACGAAATAAACAATTTCCGTCTCGTTTGATTCTATATCTCACAAACATAATTTAAAAAATGGCAGAGAGAGAGAGAGAGAGAGAGAGCGAGAGAGATTCATCGGAATAAACAAATTAACTTGTTTAGGCGGCCTCGTGCTTAATGATTATCTAAAGCCAGATTTAAACATGTCACTTAGCATGCGCAGAAAGCAATTTTTAACTGTAAATTATCGCTAATAAATAGAAACTGCGGTTACAAAAACCAAATTTGATACATCTATAGATTAAAATCTTTCGTTTAAGACCAAAATGAAGTAAATTGGTGGAGTAGTTTTCTCTCACGGACTGCCCAAAGAATTGACTTAGCAACTTAAATACATAGACTAGTTGGTATCCGTCAAAACACGAAGGTTAGATAGTAAATAAATGTACTAATACACAAATTGCACTCAACACATCATTGCCAAACGTTGAAAATCATAATAATGTGCAGAAGCAAATTAATGTGTTTAAGCGACCTCGTGCTTAGTGAAAATCTAAAGCAAGATTTTAAAATGTCACTGACCATGCGCAGAAAGCAATTTTTATAATTGTAAATTATCATTAAATTAAACAGCGCAGAATAAACAATTTCCATCAGGTTTAATATTATATTTCACAAACATAATTATCATAAAAACAAAAATGGTAGAGAGAGATCAAGAGAGACTCTTTGGAATAGATATGTTTATCATTAAAACATGCCACTGAGCATGAGCAGAAACAGTGAGTTTCTAAAGACAGATTTAAACATGCCACTGAGCATGCGCAGAAATCAATTTTTAATTGTAAATCATTGCTATTTAATAGAAATTGCGTTTACAAAAACCAAATCTGACAAATCTACAGATTACAATCTTTCGTTTAAGACCAAAATGAAGGAAATTGATGCAGTAGTTTTCGGACTGCCCAAAAAGTCAATTAGCAACTTAAATATATAGCTTTCTTCATCGTACTGAAATACGGTGAAATACGGCTGCATACTGAGAAAACTAGTATTGTGATATCAGTTTCATGAAACATGTTTCTTGAAATTAGTTTCCCCATGAGCTCACCCACTGGGTTAACTGTAGATTTCAGTATCTACGATGTCATCAGGTGACGAGGTTGTATCCATGCTTTTCTGGTGGATGCGATATAAGAAAACGAAAGTACTGGGCTCAAGCGACTGCTTACGAAAGTGCTGGGATCAAGCGAGAGAACATATTTTACATCAAACTACGGTTGCTTGAAACCATAGTAACAAGTTTTAAGAAACGAATCATTTTGCCACCTTGTGCAACTATAATTTCACGAAATTCAGTGTACGGATCTTTATGTTTTTAAACGGAATGATTTCGCCAAACTTGAGTTTCTCATTTCATGAAACCAGTTTCCTTAGTGTGTAGTTCTGCTTAAGGCTTCTGCGTACTAACCCTATTGGATTCGCTCACCTCAATGTTAAACTATGGAGAAAATGTGTCTACTATTCACAGCTACATAAATGCTGATAATCCAATAAAAATGGTATTTTCATATAGCCTGAACTTTTCTGCACCTTGCAACATGATTCATTTTATAAATTTTGTCCACCAAATGAATTTAGGAGCGTTTAAAACACGCTATACTAGATTTTCCCCCGAATAATTTAAATTTTAAAATTTCTTTCTCTATTACGGAGAAAAATGTAAAAAAATCTTTCAACCCAAGTCTGCAATCATTGGACACAATTTTTTCATAGGTTAACATTAAGGTGAGGGAATCCAATAGGGTTAGTACACATCAGCCTTAAATATCTAACTTTTCAGTTAAACGCAAACTTGTATACAGCTACCGTGCCATTCCCTTTTCCGTATTCATGTAAATTACAGGTTTATCTTCATTTGATTCTTCAATATGCAACCTAATAAATATGTTCGTAAACTGGACATACATTTGTTTTCAGAATTATGATTGAAAACTACTCTTCAAGGAAAGTAATGAAATTTAGAGTTACTGTTTTGTCGTACTTTGATGAGGTACGATCCGTTCACCAGGTCGTCGGGAACAACTTCCATTTGAAAGACCACCGGTACATCTAGCAGAATTAGACTGGCCAGGGTGTGATCTCGAGAGAATTTGCTGGTGTCGTACATGGGATCGATGATTGGCCAGATTCCCACTCCAACTTCCGACATAAGTTCGAGCAGATTGTTTCCCGTTTCCTTCACATCTTGCCTATAGCTACCTGAAGCCAAGAATTAATTCCTATATTATGTACACGAAATCCCTGTATACAATACAAATGGCTAAACGACGTTTAACAGAGAAATAAAAGGTGGTAAAGTTAATGAGTAAAACATTGGTGCTCGTTTAAAACCGCTAAGCGAGTATTTTTTTTATAAGTTTTAAATACCGTAAGATGGGGTTACTTTGTGACGGATTTTAAGTTTTTTCCTGTGCCAGCCTATTAGTTTTAAAAGCAGCCCAAAACGAACAGTTGCGAAACATTGATACATCCTTGCCTTACGTAGTAATGTATTGAGCTAACCCGGATCTTTAATTACCATTGAGAAATTAAAGTTAAAATGTGTCCCAAAGTAGCCCTACTCGGCGGGGCAACTTTGTGACATCTGCGCTTTCACCTTGAAATCCAAGAGGAAAAATTAATTGACACAAAGTTAGACAGTAAAATGCTTATCAATAGCTTTACACACAATTATATATACCTATTACAAATATTGAATAGCTTTATCTATATCTTTTGCATCAAAGAGATCTCTTGTGCCCAGGGCAGCCGTCAATTCTTTGAGAAGATGAGGAAATTCGTCTTTCGCCACATTCTACCCGTTCGGGTAGTTTTTTTCCCATATAGTCAATACTTCTTTCTCTCCATTGGTATTTAGAGGACGGAAAAATGCAACATCGAGCGGCTGGAGGAGGTGGGCCGACTTTGTGGGTTATTTTTTGACAGTGTCAATGTGTCACAAAGTAACCCCGTTACCTTTCGACATTTAGGTTATGTTCTCATATCTCTGGGAATTATCACTACACAAAAGTTATATTGCTCCACAATCTAACCAACATATTGACAATAAAAAGTAATTACCTGTGGTAGTTGGTTGCATAAGGCGTTAGCCTTCAGCACAAAAAGTTTCCGAAGTTTGAGTCTATAGTTTGACAACAGGTTTGAACAATACACTGGCCAGCGAAGGTAAATGGCGCGCATAAGCTTCGAACACTGGCCACTAGGTGTCTCTGTATGTCGGACAAGCTGTTGGTGCTGATCTTTGCCTATCCAGTATCGGCGCGGCGCAAGATCCGAAATACGAAAAAATTACTATGTGTCACAAAGTAATCACCGTCTTATGGTAGCATTAAGGTGCTATTGTTATCCTTTTGACAGATTTGTGTTTTAGCATTTTTAAAGTTTGCCAAAATGTCCAATTAAGCCGTCCGCATGGTGTAGTGGTTAGCGTTCTGAGCTGTCACGCAGAGGGCTTGGGTTCAAATCCCAAATAAGACCTGGTCGTTTCCGTGTCGTCCACCTCATAGGGAACGATCCTGTCTCACCTATAGGGTGCTCCCATAATAATGTAGCCAGTAAATCGTGGTGAATAGCAAAGGACGAATGTCTCACGACAAAGTGCGTCCGCATTAATAGAAAAATGTCCGATAAAACAAGCAATACAGCAACATTTTAGTGATGTCTAACGGAGGTAGAAAAAAAACAAGCAATATAGCAGAAATTCTTTGTCAATAAGAAGAAAATATCATAAAATTAATCAACACCTTGGTTCATATTTCAAATCTCGAACCGAGATTTTTTTAAATATTTTTATATATTTTTTTATCGATTAATGGTTTTCCAAAATATTTTTAATAATAAATGCATTTTTAATTGACTTCCAGTCAAAATATACAATAAAAGTGCTGTTTAAATAGTAAATGTTAAAGAATGTAGTTTTCAGATACTTGCCAAATTTCACACAAGTGTCGTAGAAGCCTCTTATATCATCCAAACCTCTAACATCTAATTTTTGCGGTGATTCCATGAGTCCTAGAGTTAAAAATAAAGTTTTAATAAACTCTTTCCTCATCTATAAATTGCACAAAATTATTTAATCCGCATGTACTCATAAAGTTGTTTAAAAGTCTTTAAAAAGTTTATCATTACTGTTATCGTTATAACAATTGAAAGTACTGAATGTCGACAACATTATTAAATTTACAAAATCTCTTATGCATGTACTCAGCGACAGAAAAACCAGATCAATAAAGAACAATGTTTAACTATAAAACAACCGTAAAACTTATTGCCTTTTTGATATGTAAGAATGTTGAAAGCTTTTACACTCGTCGATATGTAAAGATGTAAATTGAAGAATGGATTAAACCTGCATCCCTCTAAACACATCAAGATCCATAGACAGTTACCCAGTTGGCAAGGTCAGAGGACGAGTGATCTGAAAGTCACTGGTTCGATGCTCATCTCTGACAAATCCACTGCTAGATACACTAATAGCGGCTGGTGCCCGTAAAATCTGTCGTGGCTGCAATGTCCTCTAAGTTCTCTAAATTACCTCTGGAGGTGCGGGGGTCAAGTGTTCTGGTCTCGTCACCTGACTCGGTTTAAAATTACGGGACTGGTCCTTTGGCCAAGTTTGACTTCGACCCTTGTGGTGCCAGTCAAAACAGGAGCCGCACCATCATAGCCCATAGCCTTCGGGACTTGATCTGATGTTGCTGTCGATCATATGGCATAATCAAACCAACACCAACAGATCCATAGACTATTTGGTCAGCTATTGTGTTGCCTTTTATCTCACGAGCTTTTATCCACAACGGGTAGCGGTTTGTTTCATCGCTAAAGATATCCCGGGAACATGTAGAGCCGTCGCCCTATTGTAAGATATTTTTTAATAATAGATATTTATACTGGTTAGATTGGTCTTAATAAGTAATTGGTTCTTACAGAAATTACTTATTTTTTTGCCCTTTCGTACTTTTGTATTGCACATCACAATAGACTTCACAATGTCAACTTGCAGTTTCAGGTAGAGTTTATTTTTTACTGGAAAATGTACAAATGTTCTTAATGTACATTACTTCAATTAAAGGGCACGGTGGCCCGGTTCGCAAGAGCAGCGGGCCATTGATCTAAACGTCCCTGATTCGATGCTCGTCGCTGCAAATCCACCGCCGTGTTCACTAATGGTGGCCGAGGCACGTAAAATAGGTCATGGTGACAATGTCCTCCAAGTTCTCAAATTTATCTCTGGAGGTGCGATGTCAAGTGTTCTGGTCTCGTCACTTGACTCGGTTCAAAATTATGGGACCGATGTTCTTCGAGGTCAAATCACACTTTAGCCCCAGTGGTACCTCGCCTTAAAGTGAAGCTGCTTACTACCCTTCACCAAGGACGAAGGTCCTTTGGACTTGGTGTAGGCTTTCCTACGCCAAGGGGATTGGAAACAACAACAATTCAATTAAAACTTATGAGTTTTTGAAAGAATCTGTACCCTCCTCAGCACATTTTATGAGAATATTTGAGAGTATTATTCCTAAATGCCATATTTTCTTACAAAATGTGTCCCCTGTGACTTTGCTACTTCTACCAGTTACAGGGAATGCTGCTACGAATTACAAAAATACTCGGTAAGTTTTATGACCAACCACGCTTGCAAAAATCGGTGACTGAACGAGAAGACACAATTTACCATTCCTTAGAAGATTGGCAGCAATTCTCAAAGTTACTTACGCTTCAGTGAAAAGTACACAGAGTCTGTAGATCGCCTTGCCACTGAAACTGTCTGCCCAGGATTTTGCCCGTAGGTCCCGCATGCATAGTTGTAAAAATCTTGGCAGGAATCAGCCTTGGACTTCATGTTCTTTAGAATCTCTCCAGCTGCAATTAGTTCAAAGGACACAAACTTAATAATAAAAAAACCTCCCTTAACAACAAATGTGATATACATTGGTGATATTTTTAACTCTTACGGACAGATGCAGCCAAATAAATGGCATATTGTTTGTTTTGCTAGGTCCATGGTCTCCCAAACCAAGTCAAAGACTATTGAACTATTTAGGATATTTTCACAATTTCCATCACTATGGGATTTCTATGAATGAATTCAGAAACTAAATCATTTCGCTATTTTTTATTTCCAAATAATATTGGAAAAATTGCACGAAACAATTTTTTCATTGTCAGCAAATATTTAACCCAATATTGTTTCAAACATAAAATATCTTTGACTTACACGGATACTAGTAAAATGCTTGTCACCCAAGTTTCGTTTCCAAGGTCTGTAACTCTCTTAATCACTTTTTATGCTGTTTAATTAGATACGTATAGTATTTATAACTCGCATAAATAATAAATTATGTATACCTGTACGTATAATGTATATCTCATAATATACAGAAGAACACATGTAGTACAAAGGAGGAAGTAAGAAAACAAACCAAAATGTATAAAAGTTGTTCATATAATCAAAAAATGGTTATCAAAAGTAGGTTCAAACAACAAGTACTTACATTAAATAGATTATATATAATTTATTTCATCAATTACTTTCCTATATATTAAAAGCCGTTAATCTGATACTTCGGAAAAAGTTTCAAACAAGTCAAAGTCTTCACTATCATTTTAGCTTCTGTAGAATGCCCGAAATTTTAACTGATTTCCCACAAAGGTGGCATCCCACTATAATGCCACGATCAAAGTCACTAAGCTCTTTTGACTTACTCATCGTCTCACAAACGCATAAATATGACCTGGCAAATCACTACCAATAGTTTAAGGAGTTTCAGGAAGAGTAGTGGTAACTACAGTATATTGGCCGGACCGTCCACTGTAAACTACGAATACTTTAATAACTTTCGGTTACACATCAAATTACGTCACCTGCTAGATCCACTTCTTTAGGGGGGGGGGTGTCCGGATACTTTTGGCCAGATAGTGTACAACGTTCTATTGAATATTAATGAATTGTTAAATTTACTTAATGGGGTCAGTACGACCAAAGAAAAAGGAAAGGTACCTGTGGTGATTGAGATCATGCTCATTTGGCGGGGCCTGGAACATGAGCAGGAACATTCGTTCTTCAGCTCCAACAATGTCTCCTGGTGAAGATTTGGAGTCATAAAAAACTTTGTCGACGTTTGTTGTTTCATTGGCATACAGCTGGAAACATTGTACTATTGCTGCTATGCTTTTACCATAAATCGCTGACGTAGTGTCACATCCTGAGAAACTATGGATGAAGAGAATGTACTGGCTGAATGATAAGACCTGAACATGTTGTGAAGAGTAGAGCTTGTTTTATGTGTTGCCCCGTCCGGCCTTCATGAAAAACACATTCGTGTCTCATGGGGTGAGTGCCACAAGTAAGACGAGCAGGTCTGTCTTCACTTACTATCACCATAGTTGAATGAGAGGTGTTTTGCCACCCACCTCTGACAATACTGCAGTCAGCATCTCCTTTGGCTATAGTAGACTGCATTGTATACCTCATGCACCCAAGGCCTGAACTAACATAGTAAAGAGCTTGGGTTTGCTCTTTTCATTGGAAAGGAAGTTTTCCTGATGAACAGTAGCCACCATGTTCTTATTGAAGTCAATATCCACTGATGTTTTACTTGATGCTCTCCGATGTTGTTAGTCTCTTTCCGAAAAGTTCGTGTCTTCATAACCATCAAAACCCACAGCTGAACTGCTGCCGTAATGGTTGAATATGTACGGTACATATTGATCGCAGATGGAGGCGAAGGTGGTGTTGGTGTTCCCCTTTACTCTATGAAGCAGGAGGCCGCCATCGATTACCGTAAAACTGTTCTTCACATTGATCAGTTGATTACATTTTGGGAAAGCATCATACAGTGCTGACTTTTTATTTTTCTCATTATCCCCTCGGCGAATAGAGACATAGGGTATGGGGCTAACTCGTACTTTAGAAACTCCTCTACATCCCCTTCTTTCTTCTTGGTGATCAGAGTTCTCTGAAATATCATCAGATGCTCTACCACCACTACCTCATCCTTGATCATATTGCTCATCGCAGCTAGAGGAACGACTGAGTTGTTCTTGGATTGTTTCACTTCTGAGAAATTCATTCCAACAGAAGTGTTCATTGTGCGGGTTCCAATTTCCAACGCCTGGTAGCAGTTTACGTTACTTTTTCCATTTACTCCCGTTGAAAGTGACATGAAACAATTACGTTCAGCAAAAGGCGGATGATTAGCCAACCATTGAGCAAGCTTCCTTCTGTCTAGATCCTCTCTAGTTATGCGTGATGCCCGAAACTCAACATGTTGTTCTCCGCTTGCAGTATGGACGCCACAAAACATCTCAAGTGAACTACATATTGCTGTAGCTGTGCGTGCTCCCACAACCCATTTCGTCAACACCGAATCACTAAAGCCTCGCCCAATTTAATTAATTCTCCTGTTGTTAATTAATCCTCCCAATTGTTAATTCTCCTTCACTCTTCATGTCACACATGAGTGTCACCTCATTTGCCATGTCAGACCACACACCAGCCATTGGTGTTCCAGTTCTATTTACAGTGAAGTATCCACGATCTATAAAATCCTGTTTAAGTTGAAGGTGGCGAGTTGTTAGTCCCAGCATGTCTTGTACATATAGGTGAGTACACTTTGCATAATGAAAATGCCTGCTGGCATGGAAGTAAGGTATCATCATCTGGGCGCATGTCATATGATCTTCCCAGTTGCGCTGCGCTGCAATGATTTTTTCATCAACACCACCATTTCAAAGTGCTGGACCCACAAAGCTGCTGTTGGCCCATTACCTTTGAGACGTGACAATTCGTTGCTCAATTTCCACTGAATGCTGGCAAGGGAGGTATTTGTGGAAATGTGTTGTGGAGAAATTTCTACTGAGGTCTGAAGTAACTGAACTACTACTTCTTTGTCATATGGTGGGATATCTAAATTTTCCAAAATGATCTGAGCTAAAGTGACACTTTTATACATTTTGCTTTGTTTTCTTACTTTCACCTTTGTACTAGAAGTGTTCTTCTGTATATGAGATATAATTTATACGTACAGGTATATATAATGTTTTATTTATATGGGTTATGAATATTAAACGTATCTAATTAAACAGCATACAAAGTGATTAAGAGAGTTACAGTCCTTGGAAACGAAACTTGAGTGACGAGCATTTTACTAGCAAAATGTTGAAAAGTATCCCTAAACTCAAAGCGCTCTAACTATTTATCGGGTGAAGATAAATTAGCATAAATCTATACATTTTTAAGGAAATTTTTCGTTCTACAACTTTTTCTATCACGAGTTTTCTGAGAAATGGAAGGGGAAAGAGTTAGAAGAGGAAGTTTGACGATATACTTGAACCGCTACCACTTTAAAAAAAAAATTTCATATTCAACGGCTCATATCTCGAAAACGGTAAGACTTAGGTACAAACATGGCTATACCATTTGGAAGGGAATTTTATCAGCTTTAATTTTTGTATTTGACAATTTTCCGTGCGAAGCACTGTTTTCGAGATAAACGTCAAAAACTGAAAAAGGGACCTTTGGGACGACCCCCCCCCCCCCCCTGCGGCGCCCGAAATCGAGGGGACTGTATTAGGTGTTGTTCAGGGAACCAACCCCTACACATTCCTGAAAAATCTCAACCCCTTTATTTAATGCATGATTCGCGGCCATTTTGAGCTAATTTGACTGGATTAACGCTAAAACAGTCTGTCGTCGCGAGTTATAATTTTGACAGCGATCCAAACCCAGTCTGTATCGCTTGGGCAAACAGTAAACAGTTAAACAGAAAGGTACCAAAATGCGTCAAAATTTTGACTGTCAAAGACACACATAGATAGATAGATAGATAGATAGATAGATAGATAGATACGTACGTACATATAGATAGATACAGATATACATAACACATGCATAGATATATTCATACAAAAGAGGTAAGCAACGATAAGTAATGCTACGTTAATAACCCGCGGTAGTTTCGTTAGAAGAGACTACCTGAAATTTCTTTTACATGCTGACGCCTAGTACTGCATTTCATATAGGCATACTCAACCTGCTTTTATGTGCGACCCGAAACACTCATACTCATTATCAGGTAGATATTTTTCAAAACTTCTATCAATCAAGGTTTTTAAAAATCGCAACAAAAGCTAAACAAGATAGTATTGACATTGTTCGAGAAAACTGTACGATCCTTTCAAATTATTCTACTGCTTTATTCAAGGAATTTAAGAGCAGATTTCAGGATTCATGAAGTATTAAGGTTTGCTGATTGCCTGTAGAAAATCCCTGGCATATAGAAACAGCAATTATAGCACAACTGGCTGCATTGAGATGCGATTATTCAAAGCTATTTGAAAAATTTATCGAGTTGAAAGAAAGTTGTGAATCTTGAAGTTATTTTTGAAAAGGTCGGAGAGGGAAAGGTGTAAGATGCCGAATTTCGGAAATTAGAGCCTGAAAAATATAAGACTACAAAACTATGCCCACGTGCTGCACATGTCGTTCGTATCAAAGTATCATTGTGAATCCTTTTGTTCCAAGTTGGCACTGGTAAAATTAACTTTAGAGGCTCCTGGGAGCTAGAACTCCAAATCCTCTGTATTCAATGTGGAATGTATCATGATTACCGTTCTCTAAAATTGATTACAATAGTACTGAGAGTGTGTGTGAAGAAAGAAAAAAAAGAAGAAAAAGTGAATTAAATTAAATTACAAGTAGTTTTAAAAAGTTTAGGTTGGTAGGTACGGAAGGAATAACTGGGGGTGTAAAGAAAAGATTAATAAAAGAGAGAGGAATTTGGAAAAAAAATATTTAACCTGAGACAATCGAGGAAGATTCAAAGCGTAAGGATGGCCGAACAGAGATCCAACGAGAGCAAATCAGCGGATTCTACGAAGAGAGCTAATGGGATATGAGTCAGTGGGCGGAGCAACATGAATGGAGTCTAAGTTCAAATAGGCCAAAAGCGTGTATAGAAATCGGATACTGATTCTCACCTTGATGGCGTATTGAGAGTGGTATTTAGCGATTACAGACCTGATTTGTCTAAAATAGTCAAAAGTTTATTTGATCATCAAAAATCACACTTATTTTTTAGAATAATCGATTGGATATTTTTAGTTTTTGAGTTTTATTTTTTAATTCATTATATTACGAGTTTACGAACCGCGTAATGTAACAAACATATGTATGTGCCCCCCCCCCCCAACAAAAAAAAATGTGTGGCTGCATTACATTGTGTTCATTCAATAGTGTCTGCACTGAGCCATGTACAAAAATTAGTGATTCTTAGCCGAAGAAAATTTGTTCAGCACACTAGTTTTGAGAGATCCTAATTGGTTTATCACACAACAAACCAGTAGGGTAAAACGGGCGCTGGAATCGTGTTATTAGCGCCCTTTACGCGCACGCTCTTTCGCGAGTGCTTGGAGCGTACGGGTTGCGCGGGGGAAAACTTGCAGTACGCTCCAAAGCAGTTTTCCCTTTCTCTCCGACACCTTCACACGTCCACTCAATCGCACGGGATTGTGGTTTCAGGCGGGAAAGAGCGTACGTGTAAAGGGCGCTATTGGCTGTTTTCGAATATTCGCATCAAACGCTGAAATAAGAAAGGTAGAAGAAAGAAATACCTGTTTGTATGCATTCCCTACTCCAGCATTCTGAATCATCTGGGGAATTTTCTGATTTCTTTCCTAGATAGGTAGAGAAAAAACAAGTAATGAAGTTTTTATATATACCGTTACTGTTTTTTTATGGCATGTGTAAGATCAGTTTTCCCACACTGTAAATTTTACTGAAGTTTTATATACAGAAAAACTATTTACAAATTTCAAGCACCAAGAAGCCCTTAGAAAAAACTTGTTGATATTAATTTAGAGGTAAATGGTTCCAAAGAAAATGAAAATCTCTCTCTCAAATAAATTAATACAAAAATACTTTGAACTATACGAAAGTTCATAAGCCACTTTGCTTCTATTCAAGCAAAGTAACTTTCTACTCACATTCGGTCCTGTCTTAAGTTTAAAAAAAAGTACGACTCGAACCTTTACAGCAGTGATTTTTAGCCAGTGGTTCGCGAACCCCACAGGGTCCGGGAGAACAAAATATGTGGTCAAAAGATCCCAATATGTGGAGAAGTTAGCAATGATTTAAAAAAAAATGTTCCATTGGTTCAAAATGACAGCGAATTTAACAATTTTGTAAAACTGGGAACAAAAAAAAAATTGTGTTCCGAAATTTTTGTGCAAGTTCTAAAAATTTCTTTATTTTTTTTCAGAATGCGAATAAAATATCACTGCTTAAAAATCCCTAACATTTTCTGTGAACTGGAATCGCAACGTCACAGCAATTGTATAGCAAATGCAAGCTCAAAAATTTCATTAATTTTTCAAGATTTCGTAGACTTTTATGCGTGCTATGGAGTTTAATTTTACGTAAAATTTTTTACTAAGTTTATTTGTAATTTTCTATTAAATTCGTTTATCACAAATAGTTTTGTTCAGGATATTAAACCCATTTTAGCATCTAAAAGGGTTAGTTGGGAGATGGTCTGCGACATTTTTTTTTGGGGGGGGAGGGGGGCAAGTTGTCCCTGATTAACAAGAAGTTAAGAAGCACTGCTTTACAGGCTGCTGTCTTTCTTTGCAATAGAGCATCTTAAAGTCAGTGCCGAAAAATTTAAACCACCAATCACAAATTGATATTAAATATGTTTTAAATTTTCGACGTCGAAAATTGCATATCCGTTGTAAGACCGACTGCTGAAATTCCAACAAAATGAGATAACACACGAGAGCTGTAATTGAACTAGACAAAAATTTACTAAAATCTCATATGCTGTTAAACAATTCAAATCTTTTTGAAGGTGGTGATATATTTAAGAATACTTCAAAACGTAATATGAAGTCAGCATAATTTCATTAAACACATACGCAAAGGAGTGAAGCAAAAATAAACATCCCTCTAGTGCAGAGCTCCGCAACTATTTATCTTCCATGGCACAACAACGTTTTTTTCGATAATTCCGCGGCACATCACAAGAAAAAGCTTGCAAATATATAAGTTACAATAAATACGTATATGTTTTTATTAGATAAAAAAACACAACAAAATAGCTCTATGTATCAAGATAATTATAATCATTTAAGTTTTATATAAATCATTTTGAACTGTACACCAACACAAGAACAAAAATATAAAATTATAGTTTACAAGTAAAAAATGTTCTCTTTAAATTTTTATATTAAAATTTGTTTTTTGGTCTTTACTTAAGCCTAATAAATCAAAGTTAATTTAGAAATAACTAATTTATTAATGAGATATTTGAAATTGTTTTGATAAATGTGGGCTTTATATTTGCACGTTTTATATTTGGCTCTATAATAGAAAGAGCTACAGTTCATGGTCAAGGCCCATTAAATATGATCGTTTGTCATTTTCAATTAGAACCAGTGTCGAAACACTTTTTTCGCATAAGTATGTCGTAGAAAATGGGAGCAAAATTGCAATAGCCTTGTCAGAAATTTGTGGATATTCTTTCTTAACTGAAATCCAGAAATATGACGCTCGAGCATACATACAATGTATGGCTAACAATATGTTTTTGTTTTGTGTATAATTTCGACCCAGGAAAATTACATATTAACAAAAAGTTAGAGGAATATTTTAGTTAGAAAAATTTCTATTTAATGCGGTAGTTAATTTTTTTATTATCATAATCGATAAAATCACCGCGGCACATCAAGATCACCTCGTGGCACACTAGTGTGCCACGGCACAGTGGTTGCGGAGCATTGCCCTAGTGTACCAATCAAACCTATTATGGGCTGTAATGAATTTGAACGCTGAGTTCAAAGTTTGCAGACTTCCTAGTCATTTCCGATTTCACGATATAGCACAAAACACATACTACCCCGTTAGCGGTTTATAGCAGACTGCCGAACTTGTATGCTTTCCGTTAGGGGCGCTACAGTGATTGATAAGAGGGGTAGCTTCACTGTCCGTTACACATGCCAATTTCTCTCTATTCACATGCATTTTAAAAATATGTAATGATATTTGTCATTAATTTCTATATTGTCATTATTTATTAATACATAGACTTGTCAAGTTTATATGATTCAACAGAAAATTTAAAAACATGGTATATAAAAAGTTCTTTTTATCTTGTAATTATTAAACTATCACTATGAAATATTTTGTTTTTAAATTTGTTGTTGTAATTTAAGGTGACCCAAATGAGGCTGACCTATGTAAACGCAAATAAATGTAAATAAATGTAAACAATTTTCAACTTTATTTCTTTAGGCAATATACTTCAATTTTCATTTTCTTTAGGCAATGTACATTCAAATTTTTTATGTATGGAAAATTACATCTCTCAAATGCATGCCATTTTTTTTAACACTATTACGGGCTCTTTACCCAGAATCTTTTGCACCAATAAACGTAAGGTAACCGGGCTCAAATTCGGCACGAATATTTTCATTTAATTGATGAATTGTTAGAGGTTTGTTCATAGAAACCAGCCCCTTCAAATAGCCTCGTAAGAACTACCCTGGGGCCGTCATATCTGGCGAACGGGAAGGGGGGAGCAAACTAAATAGTGGGAGCTATTCTAATTTTAGAATGCAGACGGTATTTTCTTTGAGTTGCAGTAATAGACCTCCCAGAGAAATTCAAGAATAAATTATTAAGACTCGTTCATGGACAATGTCAGGGGTTTTTAACCTTTCGTTGATAAACGTCCACATGGAATAGTGGTTAGTTAGCGTCGTGTGGTTCCCCGCAGTGGGCTTGGGTTCAAATCCCGCATAAGGCTTGGGAATTTCTGCATTGTCTGTTCATAAGGAACAGTTATGGGTCATCTAAATGGTGTTTCCATAAAAAAGTAGCCAGAAAAACTTCGCTTTTCTTCATGGGTCATTGTCAGAGACAAGTCACACCCCGGCAAAAAAAATAATCCCTTTTCTGCTTAAAAGGTCCCTATTATATTTCCAACTACGAAGAAGTCGTAGCGTCACAGCAATGTCACAGCTAATGAAAGCAAAAATTTTCTCATTAATTTTTAAGTTTTCAAAGGTCTTATATTTGCTTAGTAAGTGTACTTTTACGTTAAATGTGTTATGATAATAAAATTTATAAGTAACTTTTTATTAAAATTGTTTATCACAAATAGTTTGTCTATTCAGAAAATTGAAACCATTTTTTCTCCTTAAAGAACTGGTTGGTCTAGGGTCCCTGACAAATAATTTTTCGACATGTGGTCCCTCATCAACGAAAGTGTTATTTTTTTAAATTTTAATTTTAATTAATTTTTTTTAAATGCTGCAGGCACTTCACACCCCGGCAAGAGAAGTGACACAAGTAAAAAAAAATGGCAATTTGAGGTTATGTCATGGAAAAATATGCATGAAGTGCCCCGTCGTGCACGAAAAGCGACACATCTCTATCTCGCAATTTGTCCACCTGAAAAGTGACACAACTCAAAAATGCAACATTTGAGAAAAATCAACTTAAAGAATACGATACAGCTTGAACTAGCATTGCAATAAAACTGATACAACTGCCTTCATGTGGACAAATTGCGAGATAGAGATGTGTCGCTTTTCGTGCACGATGGGGCACTTCACACATATTTTTCCATGACACAACCTCAAATTGCCATTTTTTTTTACTTGAGTCACTTCTCTTGCCGGGGTGTGAAGTGCCTGCCGCATTTAAAAAAATAATAAATTAAAATTAAAATAAAAAAAAATTAACACTTTCGTTGATGAGGGACCACATGTCGAAAAATTATTCGTCGGGGACCCTAGACTAACCAGTTCTTTAAGGAGAAAAAATGGTTTTAATTTTCTGATTAGACAAACTATTTGTGATAAACAGTTTTAATAAAAAGTTACTTATAAATTTTATAATCATAACACATTTAACGTAAAAGTACACTTACTAAGCAAACATAAGACCTTTGAAAACTAAAAAATTAATGAGAAAATTTTTGCTTTCATTAGCTGTGACATTGCTGTGACGCTACGACTTCTTCGTAGTTGGAAATATAATAGGGACCTTTTAAGCAGAAAAGGGATTTTTTTTTTTTTTAATTCGAAATGACAGGTATCAAGATAAATAACAGTAATTTTTAGAATTTGAAAAAAAAAATCGGAACAAAAAAATTTTGTCCCCGAATTTATAAAATTGTTAAATTTGCGGTTGTTTTGTATATAAAGATGGCACCAATATTTTTGCAATCGCTTCCGACTTCGTGGACCATTAGTATAAGCAGACAAATTTAAATATCTAAAGAATCCTTTAAAAAAAAAATTATGAATCCCTCTCTCCCCCCCCCCCCCCCCAAAAAAAAAAAAGAAAAATATCTCTGTCATGTAGGAAACAGTTGTAATTGAATAAACTTTTTGCTGAATCTTAACCACCTCTGAGATTGTGAAAGAATCACCTCGTAAACTGGTGAGCTCTAGCTAACGTGAATTTTTTTCTCACGTTTCCAGAAGTCACCCAGTATCAACTACACACGATGCAATCATGTCGTTTGTTTAAGACACCTCTCAATTGAATAATAGGTCTGGAAAACAAAGACGAAGAAAGAAGAAGGGGGAGAACGCAGCTGCTGTACCTAAAATTGCAACATCCAATTGGGGGGTCGCGATCTCCTGGTGATTTCAAGGGTTTCTCGATCTTGCGATGTGAAGGAAATTATCGCTTCGTTTTGGCTCCAATTGGAATGAGCCGGAGCGAATTCCTGGCGTGATTTTGGGATGATTCACGTCATACCAGCCGATTAGGAAGCGGAGTGACACGTCTTAGTCATTACTTTTCGCCTATTTCGGTAATATATATATATATATATATATATATATTACCGACACACACATATATATATATATATACAGTGAATATATATATATATATATATATATATATATATATATTTACAGTGAAACTTCTCTAGCCAGCCACCCCCATTTGACGGCCATATTTTGTTCAGAACCGATTATTAAGATTATATAGAGCCATGTTAGGGAAGAAACCTCTATTCTACGACCACCTCTCAAAAAAGCCACTTTGTTTCGGAACCATGAGTGGCCGCCATAGAGATGTTTCACTATATATAGGAATAAATTAGTTCTCATTATCAGGAAGAAAAGGTTGTAAGCCTATTTTTCCTATGAAAGTTTTGTACTGACATTTTCTTGCTAAATTTAGGTTGCTTTAAGATAAAAAAACTGAAAACATTCTTATGAATTTCTAGATAAAAAAATTATTTTCTTTTTGTATGTAGGTGTAAGTTTTGTATCCTTCAGTGTGTTTGTTATTGCATATAGGAACTCAATATTAGGACAAAAATAAGGGGCAAAATCTAGGATCGATTTAGATACAACGCCCCATCATCGGCTAAATGAACGACGGTTACGTAACATTACTATTTTTTTTTCTTTCGGTAGCCCGCAAGACATTCATTCTACAGTTCTCTCTGTCAAAGACAATGGCTGAAAGCCTTTTCACATCATACATTCATAAGGAACGTTTAGCTGCAAAATTTAGACAGCTTATAGATGAAAAACTGCAAGAATTTCTTGAAAGTTCTATTGGCTCTTTACTTCGGGAGCTGGGTATTATCTCTCACCAGAAAAAAAATTTAGAAAAATTCCATTTATAAAATTTTTCTCCCTCTAATATTCTGTTTATTTGGAATCAAGATGGCACACGTACAACTATTACTCATACTACTACGGCAATGAAGTATTGCAGTGGCTGTTGCCCCATGTAGCTTCCTCCTTACAACTCAATGATCGTGCCAATTTTTCTCCATTTACATGCTTTTTAAAAACATGCTAGTTGGTAACCGTCAAAGCATAACGGCTGGAGAGTAAATAAATGTATTAATACACAAACTGTACTCAACACATCATTTCCAAAAGTTGAAAATCATAATATTAAGAATAGAGAAATACACTTTAAATAATTACAAGATAAAAAGAACTTTTTATATACCATGTTTTTAAATTTTCTGTTGAATCATATAAACTTGACAATTCTATGTATTAGTAAATACTTAAAGAAAATTTTTTTATGAATTATACCATCAACTTCAAAGAAAATGAAGTAAATTGGAAGTTAACTTGAATTTAACTTTTCGTTCCCGTCCCGGTCGATAGATGACGGCACCTGTCTATAAAACAAAATTAACTGAAAATAACTGAAAAATAATTTAATTCTGCTTAAAGGAGGCTAAAAGTATTAAAAAAATGCATTGTCATCGTGTTCTGAGCTATTCTAAAAGTTTCAAATGTCTAGCTAGTCGGGAAGTTAGTTAAAAATTGATTGCAAGATTTGTACTTGACAAACACACAAGTTAGCAAAAACATGGTAAAAATTACTATTGAACCTAGCAAAAAGAAATTGGGTTACTCAACAGCGCGAAATGAACTATTTCCGTCAGGTTGAATTCTATATCTCACAAACGTAAATAAAAATAAAAATGGCAAAGAGAGAGATAGAGAGATTCTTCGGATTAAAGAAATTAACGTGTTTTTGCGGCCTCGTGCTTAGTATCTAAAGCCAGATTTAAACATGTCACCGAGCAAGCGCAGAAACAAATTTTAATTATAAATTATCGCTAATTTATAGAATTTGCTGTTACAGAAAGCAAATCTGACAAATCTACAGATTACAATCTTTCGTTTAAGGCTAAAATGAAGTAAAAGGATGCAGTAGTTTTCTCTCACGAACTGCACAAAAAACGGCTTAGCAACTTAAATATATAGATTATGATAATTTGTCACTACTATTTTTCATTTCTCTTTCGTCTGTCATATAAAGACTTTTAGTTTATAAGAGCTAAAATTACTGATAAAACTAAATAAATTTTTAACAGTCACGTCCCTGATTTTGGATGCAGTGTATTTCTCTAACAGGATTGAGAACCTGAAATTTTTTAACCACCTGAACTTTCAGTCCTACTCATCTAAATCGACAGAAATTTCTGTATCTGTTTCCCAAACCTACAATTAACCCTCTAATGGTACGGTGGGGAGTCGGATATGAACCAAGAGTGTGTTTTCCCCCCTCCCGTACTCTCCCCTCTTATTGCAAGAGATCGAGTTGACAAGGAACCCTACCAGGCAGTCTTGCAACAGGTGTTGGAGTGTTTGCAGTTATAAGTTTTCAATAAATATGAGTGTCTTTGTTGAAAAACGTTATTCATGATCACTAGTCAATTTTTTTTAGATTTTTAATTTTTTTAAATTTCAATTTTGAAGGCCAAAAATGTCAGTATATAAATAATTTTTACAATGTTTTTATTAACTTACTTTCTTGTTTGTTTGTGTGTGTGTTTGTCCCCTACAAATCTTGCAATCGATTTTTAGCTAACTTCTCGACTAGCTAGACATTTGAAACTTTTAGAATAGCTCAGAACACGATGACAATGCATTATTTTAATACGTTTTGCCATCTTTAAGAAGAATTAAATTCACCTTCAGTTAATTTTGTTTTGTAGAGTGGTGCAGCCATCTATCGGCCGGGACGGGAACGAAAAGTTTAACGCAAGTTAACTTCCAATAAACTTCATTTTCTTTCAAGTTGATGGGATAATTTATCAAAAAAATTTTAAAAAAGTATTTATTAATACATAGAATTGTCAAATTTATATGATTCAACAGAAAATTTAAAAACATGGTATATAAAAAGTTCTTTTTATCTTGTAATTATTACATTTTTGTGGTCTGAAATTTGGTTCAGTAACTTCTAAAACTAGGTACAAGACTAAATTGCATAATAGACCTAATATATACAAGAGCAAAATTACGATTCGTTGGTCTTTTTTCCTACAAAAAGGTTTTTATTTCATGTAAAATATTACCAATAAATGTTATTATACATCAAAAATGCATATTGTGTACTTATTTCGACCAAAAACCTCGTCAAAAGAGACATCGGGTCGGAAGCGACCCGACCGTACAATCTATTTAGTCTCAAACCACTGTGCAAATCACTTAATACATTAAGTACCGTAGGCATGAATTAATAACACTGTAAAGCCAGCACTTATGGACCGGGTCACATGAATCAATGTCCAATCGCACCGTTAAAGCACGTGCTTTTGTTGAGTCAACTCACGAAAACCTTTTTTTGTAAAAGTTTATTCACACTTGATCCAAATAATAATTTTCAATAATATTTTCATTTAAAAAATGTTCAATATACCAGCAAACACGCATTTTTAACAAGTTTTCGATAATTAGATATCAGCAATTTATTTTTACAGTATCTCGGCAAAGCACGTATTGCCTTAAAAAAAAATAGCGTTTGGTTACGATATACATCGGGAACAACTATTAGATCTGCATAAAACGCCCGGTCCCCAAGGTGTCAAGAATATAATAAGAGGCCGCACTGCATTTTTGTACAATGACGTAGGCAGAAAAATATTTCGAGAGGACGGTCCATTTTATTATGTGTGTGTGTTGGGGGGGGGGGGATAGCCCAGGGCTCCCCTTTCTGCTTACGTCCTTGATTTTGTATGAAAAGCGCATCTGATCAATAGTATCAAAAAGCCTCTTTGAAAAATTGTATTTTTTTCTGGGGGAGCGGGGAAAGTTTGAGATCCATTCAGACTCATGTTGAATACTGCTAAATCTAGGGTCGTCAAGGGCAAAGTGATGCAAGTCAAATTTTGGCAAAATCGGGCTATGCCGTGTTATGTAACGCGAAATCTATTCTTCAGCTTATGACAAAGAGAGGTAGGTGTTAGTTCATCCGTAGAGTATATAAGAGGCAGAAAGTATGATTATAATGTTTTTGTTAAAAAAATGTTTTTAACGTAGGATTACGTTCCTCCATAACTGTCCTCCGGAAAGCAAAATTTCAGATGCTAAAACCGTCCGTTGTCATGAGTTATAATTTTTGTAGCGCGCAAACTCCAGTCTGTATCCGTTGGGCAAGCGGTAAACAGTTAAACAGAATAGTACCAAAATGCGTCAAAATTCTCTCTCTCTCACACGCACACGCACAAGCACAAACACACGCACACACACACACACACACACACACACATATATATATATATATATACACATACATACAAAAGAGGTAAGCAACGATAAGTAATCCTACGTAATAACCCGCGGTAGTACCAATAAAAGAGACTGCCTGAATTTTTTTTTCCTTTTTAGGTTTTTACTTTAGCGGTTTAAAACATCTTGGAGGAACCAAAATACTCTTTCCTCCACACATTTAAGCAGAAAAAATAATTTCGACACCCATGTAGAATCCACAGTATAAGATTTCAAAAAAGTCCAACTATTCAACAAAGTCCAACAAAAGTACAACTAAAGACATTTATTTGATCTAACAGCGCTATCACTCACCCATATACAGGCTGTTCACACATTTTTTAGACGATGTATATTGTATTCACAAAACTAAATTACATAAAATTCTTGTGTTTTAAATGTTCTATTTGACATCCCTTATTCTGAACTATCTTTCGACACCGCAATTTCCAGGAAAATAATGCCTTTTGAAGTGTCAGAAGAGGTATTCTATCCCATTCCTCCTGAACACCTTTCCAGAGTCCTGTAAGGGTTTTGGGACGACGTTTGGATAATGCAGATTTTAAAAGTCCGAAAGCACAAAAATCCATAGGTGATACATCGGAAGATTTAGAAGGGATATCAGTGAAGGGTATGGCGTTGATACCAGTTTTTTGTTCCATTTCTTTTAGGAAATTTACAGTGGATTTTGATGTGTGACTGCTAGCTTTGTCCTGATGGAGTCTCACAGATTGATGCCACTGTGGGTAAAGCGATGGTATTTCATTCAGAAAAATTGGCGATAAAATATGTTCCTGATAGTATTTGGAGTTAATCTTGACATTTTTTTCCACTCTTTATTTTTAACTTGCCATTATAAGAAAAACCAGCAACAATCATGAATCCCTTAGAAAAACTTTCTTTCGATTCTTTGAACCATGTACTTAAATTTTTTTCTCCCCTTTTATGATAATAAATGGCTCTTTTTTTGTTGCAATCATTTAAATACACCCATGATTCATCTATTGTGACAATTGTTTTCCATTTTTCTTTGGATAAGTGTTTCTCATATAGAATTCTGCAGCGTGTCCTGCGTTCAGCGATATGATTTGGAAGAAGACGATGCACATTGCGTTTTTTCGCTTTCTGAAGATTTAAATCAACATTTATCATTTTGTTTACAGTGGACACCGAGCATTTTAATGATTTTGCAACTGTCCTTTGACTAGGAGGATTTTCTTTTAACATTAAACAACGTACCTTTGCAATAGTCGAAGATGTCCGTTTTTTCCTTGGATACTTGTTTGGAATTTTTGCCCCACTTGAGGCTCCAATTTGACATTTTTTTTCCTTTCTTCTTGACGATATTACCTATCGACGCTTTAGATATCACAAAACCATGACTCTCACATCGTTTTTGGATAACGGAGTATGCATATTTCTCTTCGGAAAGAGCATAAATGTAGCCTTCGAACCACTGCTTTGTTAAAAACGCCATTTTGAATAAAAACAAAACTTTCAAGTTGTTGACGATAATTTTGACTTTTAAAAACATAGTACAATTGCAATTATTTCTTTTGCAGCAAACAATTTTTTATTACCGCTTACCAAAATCGTCTAAAAATGTGCGAACAGCCTCTGTAAGAAGCCCGTCTGATCAATTTTATCATATATCCTATTGTAAACCATTGGATAATATATATTTGCGTTTTTGAGTTTGAGTATGAGAACCATTCTGAATCACAATGTAGTTGTTTCTAGTGCCTTCTGGCTGGAATTTATTCCAGATCAGGTCCATGTAGGCTAGCGGGACGAGGGGTACGGCTCCGGTTTATGATGACACCACAAGGGTGGAAGTCCGATTTAGCCACGTACCCCCCGCAATTTTGACCGAGCAAACCCCCAGTGGCGGCATCTAGAGGAATCGTACTCTCTCCCACCCTCTCTGACCTCATACACGGATATTCTGGTCTACGGATTTAACGTGCCCATATCTGGCCTACACACGGGGTATTTTTAATAGAGCTTGTCGGAATTCGATCAAAGAACCCTCAGCACCCAAACCCGACGCGCTACCTCTAGGCTACATCAAGTCTTGAATCACACTAAATGTGCACAAAGCACAGTGCATAATAATTTCAAGATAAAAAGAACTTTTTATATACCATGTTTTTAAATTTTCTGTTGAATCATATAAACTTGACAGTTCTATGTATTAATAAATATTTTTTACCCTGCTTTTATTAACTCGCTTTCTTGTTTGTGTGTTTGTCCCGTACAAATCTTGTAATCGATTTTTAACTAACTTCCCGACTAGCTAGACATTTGAAACTTTTAGAATAGCTCAGAACACGATGACAATGCATTATTTTAATACTTTTAGCCATCTTTAAGCATAATTAAATTCAATTTCAGTTATTTTCAGTTAATTTTGTTTTGTAGACTGTTGCAGCCCTCTATTGGCCGGGACGGGAACGAAAAGTTAAACGCAAGTTAACTTCCAACTAACTTCATTTTCTTTCAAGTTGATGGGATAATTCATCAACAAAATTTTTAAAAAGTATTTATTAATACATAGAATTGTCAAGTTTATATGATTCAACAGAAAATTTAAAAACATGGTATATGAAAACTTCTTTTTTCTTGTAATTATTTAAAATTTTTTTGAATTATCCCATCAACTTGAAAGAAAATGAAGTTAATTGGAAGTTAACTTGCGTCTAACTTTTCGACCCGTCCCGGCCTATAGATGGATGCACCAGTCTACAGAATGCATTGTCAATGTGTTCTAAGCTATTCTAAAAGTTTCGAATGCCTAGCTAGTCGGGAAGTTAGTTAAAAATCGATTTCAAGATTTGCACTGGACAAACACACACACAAATAAGAAAGCGAGTTTATAAAAACATGGAAAAAAATGCAAACCATACAAGGGTTTTGACAACCGCTGGAATAATTTACTACAACGAATGTAAACATTTCGAATGCGTATATTTTAAATAAACGAAGAGGTAGAGGAAAGCGCGTCCCCCGTTCATATTGTCATTCTGTCTCTCCCAGCCGTATCACAGTATTCAAAACAAAATACAGTATTTTAAAAATACTAAGCGTGCCAGGGTTTTGACAGCCGCCAGTCATTGTGGTCAATTAAAGAGCTTATTCGGGTCTAGATTTGAGCGCCTCATTCTGAGAATCTTGCTCTATAAAAGCCCTCCGACTTTCCGCGAGGTAATTATTCTCTTAACAGCCGAGTAGTGGGGGTGTCGAGGACTTTTTTTCTTCTTGCTTTTGTTTTCGGAGACTTAATCGGCTGTTACGGAAAAGTTCCAAGGCTGCCGGCTACAGTCTGATTCCAAAAAGGGAAGCCGCGTGTAATCGCGTTATATCCCATGCATTGTTCTTACAACCGTCGTTCGTTTCTCCAGCAAATGAATCAACTAGCTTCGTTCATAGCACAGGCTTGGAAGAGAAATATGCATAAAGGTTTGAATCCGGTACAGACAGATGACTTAACGAATCTAAGCAAAACATTTCTATATATTTCTCTCTCTCTCTCTCTCCCCCCCCCCACACACACATATATATACATACATATTATATATATATATATATATATATATATATATATATATATATATATATATATATATATACATACACACTAATACACACGGAATTAAAATTTTGAAGCAGTCGGGTCGAATCGTTTTATTTAAGCGACAGAAAAATACGTCCATTCATTTCAGATGCTCGGAACGAAGTGTAATATCACCTTTCAACCTTACGCGCTAGAAGCGAGGTACATGTGCCTGTTATTTTGAAGTGTCAGCGGAATTTGGGGCTGGCGATACGAACCCACGCCTTTCTCGAGACGTATACACGTGTAGAAATGCAACGTTTGCTGTTTTATGGGAAGTTCTGTTGCTATGGGTTTTTAAAGCACTAAAGTAATGTTACTGGGGATTGGATTTAGGAAAGGGAATTTAAATGATAGAATGGAGGGCCTAATATTTAATTTATTACATATATATGTATATATATATATATATATATATATATACACACACATATATATATATACATGTATATATATATATGTATATATATATACACACACACACACATATATATATATATATACATACACACACATATATATAATACGGCAGCTGCTGAGTAAAGAGAAAGGAGGTATAATCTTTGGAGCTCCTAACCTAAAATTTGATGCTTTATCCATCTTTAGATAGACAAAGAAAGAACAAATGTTTCGTCACTTCATACGCATCTAGCCTCTGACAATCACAGTTATTCTGAGAGATGGCTCATATCTTAAACTGCAAAGTCTAATTCACATCATAGCAGTGAAGGCTGTTTCCATTGAGATAATCCTCGTTTATAATGAAACTGAAACAGGATTATGCTATTCTAGATATACATTAACAAAATTAAAGAGAAGAGATTTCTTTTACCGTGATAAGTAACTCCAATGAGTATCATTAAAAGTAAGGTGAGTAACAACAGGCTTGACAAGGAGAGCAACGTCTTTTCAAGGTTCGTCCGCTTCTGAAGCCATCCCAGGCAACCACTGGAAAGCAAAACAGATCGTTAATACAACGATACCCTACCGCCGTCAGTGAAGAGTCTTCCAAAAATAATATTACACGTTATACATATAGATGTACCTGTGTCCATGTGACATCGATTTGACATTACTATTCCTCGATATTTTCCCATCAATATTATTCCTCGATATTTTTCCATCAACATCTTACGTGCTATTTTTTTTCCTTCCAAAGCGGAGGTACTTGTCTTGAGAACACTTACGTGATTATTTTGGCTTCTTAGTGTGGGAGCACCGTATAAGTCGGTGGTTCTTAACTGGGGGTGCGAGAAAGCATTTCTAGGGGTGCGAGAGAAGGTTAAAATTTAATGAAAATTACGAATTGAGTGAATCATTGATGGATACTTTTCCACTGGAAATATAAGCAAAATAAATACTCAATCCATTTTTGTTTGACCTAAATTCAATGGACGACAACGTTTTATTAAAAGACGATCTTATCGCAATACGAGCTAATGCACGTATTGAGATGGAATTTGAAAAACCTGGACTTAGAACAGCTCTGGTGTACGCAGTTAGAACTTTATCCAGAATTGGCAAAAGCAGCATTAGAGGCACTTTTACCTTTTGCCACCGCTTACCTTTGTGAAATGAGTTTTTCATCACTTTTGCACATCAAAACAAGAGCCAGAAATCGCTTTCAATGCATCTGATGACTTACGTGTGGCTCTTTCAAAAAAAAAAATGAGCCTCGTTTGAAAAGGATAATTATGAACAAACAACAATAACGTAGCCATTAAAAATATAGATATTGTTTTATATGTAATAATATAGTATGTATTGTAAATGCATTAATTTTTTATTGAATAAATGTCTTTTCCTAAATAAAAAATAGAAACACATTTTTCAAGGGGTGCGAGAGCTTATTTTCAGATCCAAGGGGTGTTGACTATTAAAAAGGTAAAGAACCACTGATATAGGTGAACCGATATAACTTCCTATGAAGGGGTAGCAGCACAGGAGTGTCCAAGCCTTATACGGGATTCAAATCCGAACTCATCATGTGGAAGCCCACAACGCTAACCACAATACGACGTGGGTTGATATTAGTCCTGAATTCCCAATTTTTTTCATGGGAAATTTCTTCCTTTTTTCTAGTCGTCGATTGAATTTTTAATTGCGCATATGTAAGGGCTATTGTATATGTATACAAAAATAACACAACGCAATCTATCACGGTCCATTAATGAAAGAGCTAACACGAGCTGATTTCTAAATTGTTAAGCCCGTCTGCACACGGAGCAACTCAAAAGAAACTGATAACTGACTCAAATCACAAAACAGTCCGTGATGAGTCGCAACCTATGTAATTGAATGGAGTTACTGGTTACAAACCCGTCGGACGGGTTTGTAACCAGTTGCGCCGTGTGCGTGGCTCCATTCAATTACATAGGTTGCGACTCATCACGGACTGTTTTGTGATTTGAGTCAGTTATCAGTTTCTTTTGAGTTGCTCCGTGTGCAGACGGCCTAATTGGCAGAAGCTAATCTTACTCCCCTAATATTTTTGGCTATTGAGGTTTTATGCTGCAATAAATATCGCCAGATAACTCCTCATAATTTGTCTTCGCATGTGATAACATTGAGAGAAAGAATAGTATTAGACCAATATCTAATCGAAATCCAAAGGTAAGCTGTTTATTCAACAATCGTGTAAACAGTGAAGATTTGATTCGATTTTAGGGGGCTGTTTTAATCAGTTTAAAATACCATTCTACTTTTTGTTAATTTTTACTCAAGTGGTAAAATGTCTAAAAGGAGCGCTAAACATATTTAACAATCTTCTGTAGTTTGGAAGAAGAAGTGAAAATCCTTACCAATTTGTAGCCAAACAAATGGATGTAAAACATATTACAAATATATTCAAATTAATAAAAATTAACAGCATATGGCATTCAAACTAATGTAGGTAAAAAATATTCAAATTTGATATTCAGATTCACATGCAAAGCAAATTTGATCCTTAAACGTTTGAATGTTCATATTCACGATTTGCAATTTATATAATCAAACTAATGCCAGTGTAAAAAAATGAGCTTTGCCCGTGAACTGCTGAAATTGAAAATTAATTGCTATTAATAGACACCTTAATGCAACGAAAATTTTTCCTCCATTGGTTTGAGAGCACAATGATTTACATTTCGTAATAAATAAAACTGAAGCACAAAGTACTTATATATAATTTTGCAATCAATACAAGTCGAAACTTATCATAGTTATACTAAAATTAATACTAATTAAGAACTCTTTGATGTCAAAGTACTGGAAACGAAAACCATTTAAATTAGATACTTGGTTCAACATACGAGGAAAACAAGCACTACTGATATTTAAATTAATTAAAGTATTTAGGAAAAAATTATCTTTGTATTTGAACCAGAACTGAAAAGTAATTTTATTTGAAACTCTAATTACTACAAAAAAAATAAACTGGATTTCGTGTTCATGCATTAATTAAATCTTTGAGTTCGAAAGATTTACGTATACGTAAGTGAGTGAAAACTTCCTACATTTAGCACTCAAACAAAACGAAAAGAAATTTATGCTTTGCTTTCAAATCAATAAAAATCTAACCAATTTATATTTTGTACAACAATTAATGAAAGTGAAAGTCATATTAAGCCCACAAATGTGCATAAAATTAATTTTTTTTTCGTAATAAAACGAACATAAGTGTAAGTACGTTACAGCTATACCCATACTAATACAAACTGTCAACATTTATCTTAACCAATACAAACGAATATCATTAAAATTTCATACTCGAACCAATGTACGAGAAAAACATCAAACTAAATCAAATGTTAAAAAATTACACTAGGTGTATGAAGAAACGAAAACTGATTACATTGATACTCAAATGCTGAGTAAAATAAATTAGACTCGTGTATATTCGTTTAGTAAGTCTCAGAGATCAAAAGATTTTCACATCTCTCGGATTAACAATTTGAAATTTCACTTCTATTGGATAAAGGGCAAACCGATATTTCGTAACATTTCGTGAATTAAACTCGTGTTTATGCTTTTCGTAAATCTCCGAGATCAATAAATAGATTCTTACTGTTTTCAGATAAAAAAGTTGAAATTTCACTTCCACTTGTTTGGACATAAAATGATTTACATTTTGTGGTTAAAAAATTGGAAGTTCAAACTATAAATACTTACCATTGAAATGAATGTAAAGGGAAATGCATTATAGTTACTCCATAACTGAAAAAAATTAATAACTTCTGATATTTAAACCGATATAAGAGAGTACATTTAAATTTGATACTAAGGAATACATTTAAATTCAGGTTATATTTAAATTTGATACCGGGAAAAGATGCACAGTTGATATTCAAACTTATGCGAGTACTAAAGAAAAGTACATTTGGTACTAAAACGAAACGCCAATGAACACTAAATCCAAACCAATAAGAGTGAAAATCATTTAAATTTTGTACTCAGACCAATGTTAGAGGAAAACATCACACTGAATCAAATGTTAAAAAAATATACTTGGTATATGGACAAATGAAAACTGATTACATTGATACTCAAACTGCTGTAGTAAAATAATTAGATTCATGTTTATTCTCTTAGCAAATCTCTGAGATCCAATGATTCTGACTGTTCTCGAATAAACAACTTTAAATTTCACTTCCATTGGTTTGAGAGAAAAATTATTTACATTAGTTTAAAAAATGGAAGTGCAAACTATTAATACTTAACACTGATATTAATCTAAAGAGAAATGTATTATAGATATTCCAAAACTAATGCGAATTAATAACATCTGATAATCAAACCAATTTCAGCGATCACCATTATATTCAAGATAATATACTAGGTAAAAATACACAGTCAAACTTATGCGAGTATTAAAGAAAAATACATTTGATATTTAAACACACGACATTGAAAAGTAAATCTAAACCAATGCAAGTGAAAATCATTTAAATTTGATACTCAGACGAGAGGAAAACATCAAACTAAATCAAATGTCATTAAAATAAACTTGGAATTTCAATAAATGAAAACTGATTACATTGATATTCAAACTGCTGTTGTAAAATAAATTAAACCGTATTTATTTTCTTAGTAAATCTCTGAGATCAATAGATTCACACTATTCACGAGTAAACAATTTTATATTTCACTTCTATCAGTTTGAGTGTGTTAAAGTAATGCAAATACTTCAGAGTAAACCAGATTCCAATTAAACTCGATTTTAGATAGACATAAAATTAATTCTTCACAACACATATAATGATTTAGAGTATGTAAATATCTAAAAATTCTAACCTGATATCTTCTAGCCTAGCCCCATTAAAATATGCAACAAAGGTTGAAGCAAACGGCGTAATAGAATTTTATAAGGTACTTACTTTGAAACAGATGTTCACTTCTTTGAATGGTACCGACATTTGTAATAAATTCCATGTGTAAACAATATTACGCAACATTCTTCCATCGACTTGTTATTTTTGGAATATGCCAACTCTCACATGACTAATAAGCAGATAGGTACTTCATAAATTAAAAGGTTCCTGATAAAGTGCGTAGAGGTGTACATAAAATTGTTTACCCCAAAACATCTTCTTCCTCTAGCTCTAACGAGCTGAGTAACCATATGTTGTGTCTCAAAATTCGAATTACACTTGCTGATAAGGTACTTTAGCTAACAGCTTGCATGACGAATCCCTAATTAAAATTCTTCAAATTTTATCTCAAAACAAGATACCGTTTAAATCAAACGTGTTTGCCATGTTATCATGATGAAGTGGCAGATTCCAACAAACGATTTTTACCCCTCAGGTTGAACAGCAGAATTAGGGTTCCAACATACTAAAGAGGGAAACAAATTTTCTTAAAGCAATCTGTTAGTATACGTACAGGTAAAAAAAAGTTTCTGTTTTTTCCATCTAGTCCATTTTTATTATACGTGTTTTGACAATTCTTTCCCTCTCTCTTCCATACTTTTGGTAATGACATGATCTGTAGTTTCCAGCACTCAACAAACACTGCGGTTTGTTTTGGTTTGTAACGCTACGGTTAAAAGTTTGCTACACGAGGGCTAATTAAACCGGAACCTTCTGCTTAAAGCCGAATCCGAAAGGCTACAAACGTCCATGCCTAGAGTGTGTCTCGAACCCACAGACTCTGGTATCGAATGCCAGCTACCTAGCCATTTGGCCATCGTCCGGCTCATTGGAATTTGAGGCACTGTGAAGTTTTACTCTTCATTCATTTTGACACATTGTTGACGTGAATCGTGTTAAAGTAAACACGAGTTAAGACGAGTTAACTCAAGTCAGCTTTCATCTAAACATGAGTTAGCTCGTTACTTGTTCTGCCTTTGTGCATGAGAACACGAGTTTACTCGCGACCGGTCGATAAAAAACTTATGTTGCTTGATACATATTATACACTTTGACATCTATGGATCTAAATTATGATATTTACATTTGGACCATTACTTATTAATTTTGTAAGAGATGGTTTGAAGTAGGTATCGTTAAAAAAACATGTAAGTTGGAAAGTTTGATGTCGGCTCTTCTATCTTATGCTGTGTCTGGATTCCAATTGCAAAATTTTCTTCCCTCTCATCCTATCGGATGCACGTATGACCAAACTAGTTCAGATTTTGTTATTATGGGATCTATGACCCTTTTAATTTCCATGGCACCGAACTTTATAATGTTCAACTCAAAATGTCGAAATCTGATAAAAGTCTTTAACAAATGTTCCTAAGTATAAATATCAGATTGATCTAAGTCATGTTCATAAAAATGCTATGAAATAAACTCAGTACATATTGTCCCATTCAGGCTATAATTACACATAATACATTCACGATTAGACAATTAAGCATAATAATCCAAGAGCAACATGCTGCTGTAACACTGTGAGGTACATTATCGATTACAATCGCTCTGATTGTTATAATTTTCGATTAACCAATCAAAGCGATTGGGATCCAATTTGTAACAAGCAACAATACTAAAGCGAAATTGTTATTGCGTACTTTTCATTTTTTAGATATATTTAGATATAAATATATCTAAAAAGTGGGGTAAAATCATTTATCAGTAATTTTATTCCGCTATTAAAATTTTCCAATTTTGCTGAAAGTAATAAAATATACAACAGTAGAACTCACTTAAAATGAACATGAAGAGACCAATATTTTTCAACTTCCATTACATTCCCCCTGATTCCTTATAAATTTCAATAAGCCAGTCAAAGCGATAGGGATCGTATTTTCTGCTAGCAACAGTACTAAATCAAGACTTTCATTGTATACTTTTCATTAATTATATATATATTTATATAGAAATAATTTGATTTCAAATTTTATCCCGCTGTGAAATTTTCAATTTTTGCTATAAAAGGAAAAATAAAGTACAGCCGAACTCGCTTAAAACAAGCATGTCGAGACCAATAGTTTTGCTTGTCAAAACCCCGGGTCCTCGTAAAAACCAGTTTCCGAGAAGAAATGACAAAATTTTTATTTTATTTATTTGGTACATGAAAAAAGAAGATAGTTAATTTTGCTTTGTATCTTTTATTTCCTCTTCCGGCTGGGATTTTTCATTGGATATGACTCATGACTCAAAATAAATCGTGACTTGCATTCCCCCTTCTCTGTCCTGCCGTTTTAGAAAAAAATAGCAGCTTTTTCGGGCAGTACAAAGCAGTTGAGAATGTCTCTAGCAGTATCAGTATGAAATCCCTCATCTTCGTCAAAATCCTCACAGTCTCATAGACATCTCTTGTCCTTGTTTCATCTAGTACTTTAGAAGTCACTGTATCTTGATAGACAGATACGTGGATTTCTGAATCGGAATAGCTTATCTACAAATTTGCTGTCTATTTAAGTAGGTAGCCAGATTTCTCTTCCAAGTCAGCTTGTCTATTTACAAAAATCACCGATTTTTGAGAGTCAGAATGAAACTTTCTGAGAAAAAAAACGGGCGAAATATATCCATGGAAGTAATGAATGAACCATCAAAATATTACTCACCATACAAGGATTTATTTTCTCGTAATAAGGAAGTATAGTTACGTACGTTTAACGTTAGTTTAAGCAATTGTGTTATTTCATCTTCACTAAAGTTGGTTTCTAGTTATATTAGGTCTAGTCATACGTAAGTTCTGCTATATTTATTGCGATTTATTGAGTAGTTCATACTGCTTATCACACTCGTGAATTCCAGCCAGTTTTGCATGAATCATTTTTTTAAATCATTTAAAGACCTGATAGCTCTGCTCATACTGTTTGTTTTTCTCCATGTAGGCATCATAAACAAAATTAAGACGATGTAGAATCAAAATGAACGTTTCACTATCGTTTAAGGGCCTGTTCACATAGGAGTCCGTTGCGTAGCGTTAAGGAAAAGATGACGTTGAGACGAAAATAAACCAATCATAGGGGTTAAAAATTTCATTGCTAATCGTTTGGAGGCCTATGATTGGTTTATTTTCGTCTCAACGTCATCTTTTCCTTAACGCAACGCAACGGACTCCTATGTGAACAGCTCTAAGTGTTGCTCCAGTTACTTTCAAATGCTTTGATTGCGAGCAATTGCTCGGAATGAGATGTTCAAATGCGCTGTAAATATTTTAACAGGAGTTTATACTCCAGTGTCATGAGTTAAACACTCGTAACTATTCCTAAGTAGCTAGAAATCGTTGGCATGGCGTAAGAGAATGGTGTGGCATTTCGTGGGAAATATAGATTCGCCCTAATTACCTCCGAGAAAATCATACGACTGCTAGCGCTTTTCGCCACTTCTTACGCCTGGCGAATCAAGTCAGTTACGCAAGCTTGACTCTGACTAAACAACTGATGATTTACTTCCCTGTCAACACAAATCCTGTCAAGACAAATCCTGTAACAAATCCTGTCAAGAATAAGACAGGCAGCTGACGTCACGGACTGGCAAAGTATACAAATGGCTAGATTCTGTCGGTCAGCAAAAAATGCTCGCATTCTAACTGAAAAATGGGTAAGGCCATTTTAGATGATAATTATGTCTTTTTTCTCACTTTGTAGGTATTTCTGGCTAAATATTTATGACGGAAAAGCATGATTTTTATTAAACAGTTGTTTGAAGATTCCCCCACACTTTAAATTGATCTTTTGAAGAGAAAAAAGTAACGAGAAATAATTTGACAGCTTTGACGTCATTTTTAACTAATAATAGGGGAAACGGTATTTCATGCCAAATAAAGTATCTGACCACCCATCTATTTTGCCACTTTCAAGCACGTGAATACGATTTGCATAGTTTGTTTGTTTACATTTCTGCCCAACAAAATTGTCGACTAACTGTTTGCAGGTCTGTTATATCAGAATTTACCTATATTTTATATGCCTGTTTATTTAACTGCAGTAAACAAGTAAAAAAGCAATTCTTCAAAGGTTATCTCTCGATATTCTGGCAATCATTTACTAATTAATTGAGGTATTAATTTTGGAGGAGCACTCTTTCAATAAATGAATACAATTAAAAATCAGATATTTCTTATAGACATTTTTATGTAAAATTAGCCCCATAGAGAAGAGGAGAAGTTATATAAAACAAAGAGGCTCTCCTGTCTGTATTCTATGTGACTCTGAACAATGGATAACAAGCATATCGACGAATGTACTGCATTAATGGCTTTTAATTCTATTGTTTTGAAGTATTAGGAAGCTAAACTAAGGCTAATGGCTTAGTTGATAAATGCCTGGCATCTGTAAAAATAAGTAAAATATAAAACAAAGGCCCAGTGCGTAGTTCTCGATTAATTTTATAGACCACAAGCTTTTTTTCACAGGCCCGACGTTGGATTTCGATGACACAGAGTAAAAGAAATTTTAAAAGCAGAAAGATAAATGGGTAAAAGACATACCAATCTACTGCTTATGACAAATTTTGCTTTTACTTTACGAGGGAATTAAATAACAGTGACTCACAAACAAGATCACACACACACAAACACACACACACACACACACACATATATATATATATATATATATATGTGTGTGTGTGTGTGTGTGTGTGTGTGTCTGTCTGTATGTGTTTTAAACATCATCTACAATATGTCTAAAATATCTTAGACCTATATGAAGCATAAATTACAACAAAATTTATATTAATTTAAACGACTCTATAAATCAAGAGTGTTAGATTTAACTTACCCGGTAATTTGGTAAAACAAAACTCGAACAAACTGACTTAGAGTGATATTAATAAAATTTAAAATTTATTATAATAATAAATCTGGGAGAATATATTAGCCCTTTTTTTGCTAGAAATATAGTCAATACTAATCTAATGAAATAAATACTATATCGCTTCACCTTGTTGCTTATTTCAATTTTATTTAATCGTAAAATTTTATCTATCATAAAGGCAGGTTTTATTATATGTATTAACTTTCTCGTTTGTCTACCCTATACCGGAAGCTTTCTCATATTTGTCCTCTCGTACAGAAGTTCCAACATAAAGGCAATCAAACTATAACTAAAACTCTCCGGAAACCATTCTGATGTAAAATGTTTTCCCAGACGTAGCTCTGAACGCCAAGCCAACAAAAATTTCAGTTCATCTATTGACTGGAAGTAAAATTCTTACAACGGTCTTCTCTCTTTTATGCAGAATATCATGACTTATTGGTCGGTTTCAAAAGGAAGTTGCCGCATTTGTTGATCCTAGACAGTGTGAAAAGCAGATCAGACCCACGAGTCTGGTCATTATCACAAGGAAGAAGTCGTTAAGGTCATTCTTTGTTGAAAATGTGTTGGAGTTTTTATTGCCTTACATACAAAAGTACCCGGGACTATTTTACAACGGCAGGAACATTTTAAAAACGATTATTTTAAGGAAATAAGAGTTTTAGATCCAAAGAACACTAAACAGCGAAACCCTCTCATCAGTAAGGAATTTTAAATTTTTTTTTCTACACGAGTGATGTATGGGTTGCAAAGATCAAACAAATTGCAATACATACGGGGTATTTCGTATGGAGATTTTTTCATGTAAATGTCAGATTTCCTTAGATTTTTTTATCCTTTGATAGATGAACTACCAAGACACTTGACTTTGTGATTGAGAAGTCATCATATTGAGGATCAAGGATTCATTGCAAAGGATCTTCAAACGAAGTCTGGGTGTACATTAACATGGAGTTATGAAATCCGTTAGGATATGTGAGGGTAAAGCTTCTATTCCGGAATCGATTCAAATCATTAGTCAGTGCTAACTGAGCAGTTTAGAGCTAAATTTCAAGTATTCATAAAGACCTTAAAATCATTAATTATTACTTAACAAGGTGATGTCTACCTTACGAAACCCCTATTAAAAATACCCTTTAAAAATTTCAAACTTTTCTGACTACTTTTGTTCAAGAGAGCGATTTAGGAAATCTATAAATTGACTTACTTAGCGAGGAGTATCAATGGAAACTTTAAACTAATTAAAAAATTATGAAGTTAGAAAGATGAAATATAACAAGATGAACTATTTATGTACTCTCGGGGGAACCTGCAACCCCTAGAGGGTGTGTCCCAAAGGGGGGGATCGGGGAATGCCTCCACCGGAATTTCCATTGAGTGCTAGAAGGGGAATAAAATACCTTCCATGAACCAACAGGTAGAAGTCCAACCTCTTTCGAGGGAATAGCACCCTCATCTATGGATTGGGCTCTTCTTTCTTGTCTCTTTTTTTCATCTGCACTATACCTGAACACAACAACAACAACAATTAACTCTGCCATTTGCTCCGATGCTACGTATGCATGAAAGAGTGTGTGTGCGTATATACAGGGTGATTTTTTTTAACTCACACTTCTCAGAGCCATCTGTAGCGGGATCTATCAGCCGGAATTCCACCAAAATTGATAGAGGTACTAAAGAGGTCATGGGAAAGAGTTTCCGTGAAAAAAAATAGTTACAAAAGTCACCGATAGGGGACGATATGGCGCTATTGTGGTCAGCTCACCCGAGAATTTGCCTAAAAGGCAAGTAAAACATCAAAATTCAAATTCATGACTACGTAATCGACAGCAGCGCCAGTATTTTGGGGTATAAAGTCCAGTTCGGAGTCTGTTGCGCCTTCGCTTTACAGAAGGCTCATCAGTCGCTTTTTTTCCACTGGCATGGCCACCTCGCTCCACGGACCTAACTTATGTGACATTTTTCTGTGGGGTTATTTAAAGTCTAAGGTGTATCTCGGTAGAGTCTCGAACTTGGCGGCCCAAAACGACAACATATCCCAGACTTTTATGAACATTCCTTGTGACATGGTACGCTTGGCCGTTGAGAACGTAGTGTTCAGGATGCAATGTGTCGTCCACAAGGACTGTGTTCACATTGAAGGAGGAAGAAGTAAATTTGCTGCATAAAGTTGAGTTGCATTGAAATTTCTTTGTTCTTCATTTGTCTGCTTACAAATTTTTCGGTTTTCATCCCTTATCTTTATAGCCCGAAATACTGGCGCTGCTGTCGACTACATAGTCGGGAATTTGTATTTTGATGTTTTACTTGCCTTTTATGCAAATTCTCAGGTATGCCAAAAACAAAAGCGCCATATCTTCCCCTATCGGAGACTTTTGGACTTTTTTTTTCGCGCAAACTCTTTTCCATGTCGTCTTTAGTCCCTCTATAAATTTTGGTGGAATTCCGGCTGATTGATAGCGCTACAGATGGCTCTAAGTAGTGTCAGTTTTAAAAAAAATCATCCTGTATATATAGAGAGACCTGTTTTCTTTCTTTGATAAACGCCTTGATTTAAAATGGGTTTCAGATGTATGCTAATCAACAAAAATTTTCAAATCATTTATTGCCTTACAACAGTGTTTCTCAACCTTTTTATGTCTAGGCCTCCCTTTTGATGGCCTTCAGACCTTATGCCCCCCTAGGCCAAAAAAACGGAAAAAACGCCAGTAAAATACATTATACGCATATTTTTTCTAACTATCCATGCGCCCCCCTTCCCCTCTGAATATCACTCACGCCTCACAGGAGGGTGGCGGATGCCCCCAAGGTTGAGAACCATTGCTACTGCCTTAAAAGTAGTTATGATCATTTGTTATACTTTAGGCATATTTTATTGACGTAATGGCCCATATTGAAAGGAAATTGCCGCATTAATTAATCTCAAACGTCCTAAAATTTTTATCCCCCCCCCCGGGAAGAAAAGTGACACAATTCAAAAATGCAGCATCTGAGAAAAATCAACTCTAATACTATACAGCTTGAACTAGCATTACAACAAAACTGATACAACTGCCCTCAGGTCGACAAATTGCGAGATAGAGATGTGTCGCTTTTCGTGCACGACGGGGCACCTCATACATACTTTTCAACGACATATCCTCAAAATTGCCATTTTTTTTAAATCGTGTCACTTTTCTTGCCGGGTTGTGATTTGTCTTGCTGGCTTGGTTCTTTTCACGGGGAAAAAGTGGGTGGGATTTTTCCTAGTGCTCAAAATTTAAAATTCTTTTTTCAAACCGCAGGAAATTCGAATCTTTACTCATCAAATTTTCTCTATTGATCGCAGTGTGTGATTTCTTATTTTCCTTTTCTAAATCTCAAATACTGATTTTTTTTTATTTGATACATTTAATCTGGTGATAAGGATAACGTTATCTGTATTATAACAGTTACAGAAATTGAGTTGCCTCAATTCTTTGAAAATTGAGTTGCCATTGGTAATAATTCTTTAGGTAATTAATAATTTTAAATTTAGATTAAATTATAAAGCTCTTCACCTATGTTACAGCTAAAATATTAATCTCAAGTCTAGTAATTACTGTTTCCCTTAACATAATATAGATTTCAGCGTTGTCCTTTATGAAAATAATTGACGCCGCGGTTAAATTTATTGAAGGGAATAATTGGTATAAATATTTTAAATAACAAAACAAGACGTTGTGGCATAGAAAAGATTGGTCTAAAAGTAACTTGGGGAAAAAGAACAAGAAAAGATCAGAATAAAAAAAATGAGAATCAACAAAATGATCCGTACAAGTAAAAGCAATATCCTGTCGCCCAGTGGCTAAGTGGTTAAAGGCATCAGCCTACCACGCCGGGTGTGCGGGTTCGATTCCCGCATAAGACTTGGCTGTATTCTGGGGAACCGGTCAGTCTTCCGCCTGCAAATGGAGCTCCGTCTAGAAAGGGGAGCTGCAACCCATCGTCCAATGCCGGTGTCATCGTTTGTCAATAAAATTCTTCTGTGATTGTGTCATTTGTCTGTTTCTATGTCTTGTATTCATATGTACACCCGACTGGGGTGTAATGTCGACATCCCCCAGGGACATTAGCCAAAAAAAAAGAAAGAAATATCCTGGCTACCCTACTTGTATTACATTTCTCGTTTCTTTAACCCTTCAGCGGGCGCGCCAATTTTTGGGAACATCAGCAGGCGCGCGTGGCACTAAGTGCAACGTATCTTTCGACCTTGATTATTCCTTTTCTAATAAACTTTTTTTTTTCAAATTGAAAATAATAATTCTGCGTTTTATGACAAGATATAAAATGTTGATAATATTGTCATATATTTATAACTAAAGGCCGAAGAATGCAGATGCAATCGCCTTATTTCAAAACTGTCCGGTTTATTGGATCTAAGGAGAACTTGCGAATGGATTCCTATTATGTCCAAAAACCTAAAAAACATTGAGAGTGTTCATCTTCGTGGTATGCGGGATACAGTGTAATAGCTGCACATTTTATCGACTACATCAACTCCTGCTTTTGTCGTATTGTAATCCGGTATAATCGCTGGTTTACCACGGTTAAACCACGATTGGAAAGGAATATAAGGGTCAGAAAATCAGAACTGCATTAGAAAGGGTGTATCTATAAATAGAAACTGCTTTGTACATTCAAACCTTACATGTAGAAACAAACCATTCAAAGTTACGAAAATGTTGCTTTTTGTACACGGGTGCGCACGCTGAAGGGGTTTAGGGAACATGATTGTTTTCCTGCTTAGTGGGAGCATCTACCTGAAAGGCAGATATAGATGGAATATGTCTTTCCCAGGTATTCCTAACTAGAAATTCAGAGGGTATTTGCGGTTTATTACATGTCATGGTAGCCACAATCGTCAAACCATTTCTCTTTAATTCTTGATCAGCTTCTATTGAACAGAACCAATTATCACAGGTTTCATTATGGTTCATCTTGTACAGGCATTTAGTCAGTCGAACGAGTGATTGGGTCAGGATTTTTAATTTTTGCTCTGATTAATCCAATTTTTACCTGAACCACAGAAGGCTGGCGTCACAAATCACCCTTCCAAACTGAAGACAAGATCTTGACTGAAGCGTGTGTATGCTCATAGTATTCAAGGTCGAATGGTGATTGGAGGGGTCAGCGTTGAATAAAGAAACCATAGCTGCCTGAGAGGCAGATGTTCCCACCGAAATGTTAACTTGATCTGCATGCTTCCATTAGCACAGCTTTGACCACATGTACAGATGTTTCGCTTGCATCTTAAGCCAGTCAAAATATATCTAGGCCTTCCTGTCTTCTTGGAGTGTGTCTTGATGCAAAATATATTTCAAGGACAGCTCTGGATTCTTATCAACGAGAATTTCACATCATTTAACGCGTTATCGTAAAGTAGTAAAAAAGAAAAGCGCTCTCTTTTATGCATATTATAACGACGTAGTAGACGGTTACGAAAGGCAATTGCCACATTTGTTGATCCTAGACAGTCTAAAAGTAGATCAGACCCGTGAGTCACGTCGTTAGCATCAGGAAGAAGTCGTTAAGGTCATTTGTTGAGTTCAGAGGATTTGATGCATTTATTTTCTTATTTACTGCGGTAATTGGAACTATTTCACATAAAATTTATAATTAACATTATTTTAGGTCCTAAATAAATTTTATCAGCTCCCATTTTAAATTTCTGTGAGAGCAAAGTTTTTAGAGATGCAACTATTATACAAATTGTATTGGATATAGCATATTTTGTTCATTAATTTTTTTAAAGTATTCCGCACCTACAAGCCGACAGATTTCAATGTTTATTCTTCGGTTCATAGGTGAATACTCCAGACGCTTATAAAGTAGTGGCTTTGGTAGTGCGGTAGAATAGATCTCGAGAGTCCTATCTTTGCAGCCTTTGAAAAATGACATTTTACTTAACACTAGCTGAAAACCCGCGCTTCGCTACGGAGTACATTCAAATTAAATACAACGGTCAACGTATGCAATTTATGCCAAAAAATAAATATATATATTTATAATAAATGCGATGATCAATGTATACAATTGATGTAAAATATCTATCTATCTATCTATATATATTTATAAAAAAATCGTAAGGGATATGCATTTTTTTTGGATAATATCCAATCGTCTGCTGCATTAGAAAGAGAAAAAAATATTTTTTTGTCTATTTAGTTGTTACGCACGTGACGATAAATTAATTGAAAGTACCAGAAAAAGAAATCACGTGATCAGCATTTAATAAATTAAATTCTAAAAATTAATCTTTAAAAATTCACCAAAAAATCAGGAAATGGAGGTAAAAATTCGAAAAAAATTTCATTTTGAAGGAATTTTTATGATCTTTCTCGTGATATAAATTTTATAACCCTCAATGTATTATTTTAAATGCAAACGTAAAAAAAGTTTAAAAAACAGCTTAAAAATTTAATTTAAAAAAATCTAAGAAGAATTTTTGAAAAATCTTTCTTAGTGCACCCCTACACTATTAGAAGAATCGGCATGCAAAATTTCAGCCCTTTAGGTCCAGCGGTTTGGTCTGTGCGTTGTATGTCAGTCAGTCAGTGAATGAATGAATGAGTCAGTTACGGAACTGTTTTATATATATGGATTACGATAAGTTGATTACCGTAATTTCGCACGTAAGCGCCGCGGCGCATACGTAAAAAAAAGTTCAAAAATTGTTGGGAGCGGCACTTACGCCGGTGCGGCGTTTACGCCGATTTCGGATTTTAAAATCTTTTTAGCTTGCGCTTTTCTACTAAAATTGCGCCTCTCTCTTTACTTGAACGGACGTTTATCATCGGACATGCGCCAAGTTTGGCGAAACTTCAATGAGTATTGTTACTACCGGCCACGAGAAAACGTCACATTCTTGTGTCTTGTCTTGCACAGCAAGCGCCGAAAACCTGAAACCTCTGTTGGGTTTTAAAAGAAAACTCTCCCCAAAATAGAATTTCCTAATGACGGTATGATCCGCGCGAACGAGAAAGGATGGATGAATAAAACAGTAATGCAAGATTTGTTGAACGAAGTCTGGCGGAAAAGGAAAGGGACTTTTTTCAATCCAAAAGGGCTACTTATAATGGACTCGTTGAAAGTCCACTTGTGAGAGCCTATTAAAGTTCCATGAATACTGTGTCTGAAAATTTAGCGATAATTCTCAGAGGTTTTACAAAATTACTTCAACCACTTGATTTGGCTGTAAACTAAGCATTCAAATACCGAATGCGAAGTCTCTGGGAATCGTGGATGGTTGAAGGTCTACATTCCTACACAAAACGCGGAACTATGTGAAAGAGAACTTTCGTAGAAGTCACGAAGTGAGTCTCTCAAGCATGGAAAGGTGTCTTCAGTAAGACAATGCCCAGTTTCAGAAAGGCAGAAATAATTGTTCCCAATGCCGGCGACGGCGACAATTCTTCCAACGAGAAAGATCCAGACTACTCAGGGACGAAAATTGATCCAAAAATTTTGTCTCTTTTTAATTCCGATATGAAAGATGAGAACTTTGAAGGTTTTGATTGATCGGTAAATCTTACCTGTGTATCTTATATTTTCCTTTTCATCGTTATTAGTATTACCTAAAGTCTTTATTACTTTTATTCATTCTTGTATGCTTTATGTATTTTACCAATTTTGATATTCGATGATTAAGTTTATGTTTTTATTTTTAATATTTTATCATGTGTTTCTGTGAAATAAAAATGTGTTTGTGTACCCTTTTAGATTTTATTCCTTTATTGAATTGCACTACGGTAAACGTGTAGTGATACGTGACATTTCATTACAAAAAAACAGTTTTAGATAAAGCAAATCTTAGCGGTCCAAAATTACTGTCTACGGCGCTTATAGGGAATGGGGTGTCATTCGCCACTTCTATAAAAGCTTCTATAGTGTTAAAGTATAATTTATTAAGAGAACTGGTTAAAATATGCCCTATATTGAATTTATTACATTAAAATATATTAGTTTATTACAGAAATAACCTAAAATCTCTGCTGGTGTCTCAGTACTTGGTTGCGGTACGGTAATTAAGAAACATTTATGCGCGGCGTTTACGCCGGTGCGGCGCTTACCCCGATTTCGTTTTTTTTAAAGGAAATATCAGTCCCTGCGGCGCTTACGGTGGGTGCGGCGATTACGTGCGAAATTACGGTATATAAATCTAATCAACTCACATATCAACTCTAATCTTCCCTAAATTTCTGTTTAGACGAAAGTTTTAAACGATACAACTATTGCACAAATTGTAATAGGTACAGTATATTTTGCTCATCGATATCTTGAAGTATTCTATGCCCATAAACACACAGATTCCAATGCCTTTCCCTTCCGTTTATAGGCGAATATTGAAGATACTTATATAGTAGTCACTTTGGAAGTACGGTAAAATAGGTCTCGAGATCTGCCCTTTAAAAAAAACTATACCTTTTTCTTAGCATTACGGTCAACATTTGCAACATGAATGCTAAAAGAATGGGACCTTCTGTCAAAAGTCTTAACAAACTGTGACAAACACACTTCGCAGTTAAACCCGCATACCGTCATATTGAAGCGTAGCTCCTTGACGTTCGGCCACGTCCGTTTAAAAGAAGTGCGGGAGCACACAGTATTAAGCGATTACACATGGGAAGTACGGAATTGTGAACGGCTCTTTCCTATGGGTATAGTTTAATGTATTTATTGCCACAGACTAAGCATTATAGAGCTCAGAATATCTAAGCATTCATTTATATTAAGAGTTTTGTAATTTTTCTAACTATTAGTTCAGGAATGGTCAAGGTAAAGTGTTAAGATTCAATAGGGATTGTTTACATCAGTGGCGCACCCAGGATTTAATCTTGGGGGAGGGGGAGAGTTGAACGGATGAAAATATTTATAATTGAAATTCAATATTCATAATGTAATTTCTATTTCTTTGGGGGGGGGGGGCAGGGGCCCTGCCCCCCCCCCTGAGTGCGCCACTAGTCTACATACTCAGAAGAACCAAAAACAGATTTTTTAAAAAAAAATTTGCTGTGAAAGAAATCTTAACCGTCGTTTTTTCCTCATGTTTCCGTTAAATATATCATTCTCTAACGGTTAGAATAATCACTCTTTCTAAATACTTCAGTAGTTTTAATCTTTAATATTTTTTTAAATTGTTATGCTAAGATATTCAAATCTAGCATACGTTGAGTTGTTTCAGTTCGTGGAAATTCAGTCAAATGTTGATTATCGCTAGAAAAAAAAACTGTGAAATAAGAAAACTTATAAATTAATCTCTGAGTTTTTCTATAAGACATTCTTGTAATATCGCAGCCGTCCACATCCGAAGGTTATACGGCCCTTCAATAATATAACTAATCATGCCGACGGCAATCCAACCCAACCGGGTCCCGAAGTTTTTCTTTTTGCAATTCGTTTACCTGTCTTTTTTTAAAATCTGAGGGGCTATCCACCTTCCCCTTGTAGGGGGAAGTGTATATTCATAAGTTCCTGCATAATATTCTTGATGTACTTTCTACAATAATAATCCGTAAATAATTTACTAGGAGCCTAATCTAGACATTCTTGTAAAAGATATTCGAAAAGTTTATCATTTAACCATGATCCACAAGTAAAGGAAAGAGAGCCGCAGTTTGGCCTCCACTGTATTAGTTCGCTCGCTGTAAACAAACAAAAAAAAATTCATGTAGTCTCTTCTAACGAAACTACCGAGGATAATTATCGTAGGGTTACTTATCGTAGCTTGCCTCTTTTGTATATAAATATATGTATGCATATGTCATAAATAAATAAATAAATAAATAAATATATATATATATATATATGCATGTCAAAATTTTGACGCATTTTGGTACTTTTCTATTTAATTGTTTACTGCTTGCCCAAGCCATACAGACTGTATTTGGCACACTGCCCAAATTATAAATCGCGACGACGGATGGTTTTTGCGTCTAAAATTTTGGCTTTCCGGAGCACCGTTATGGAGGAACGTAATCCTACGTTAAAAAAACTGGGAAGCTAATATTTTACAGTTAATTTTCCAAAAGAACTGTAAAATTTGCAGCTCTTACAATCGTCTGATATTAACGCAGATTTTCAATTTGCAGTTGGGATATTTTATCAATTTTGTCTACAGAAGGCGTGTCCAACAGACGTCACGGAGGCCGCGTGCGGTTCCACAATATTATAATAACTATCTTCCCTGAGGAAATTATCCCTGGTTTTGCAATTATTCCAACGCCTTATTCCATTGCACCGGATGGGGCCCGACATAGCAGCTAAGACCTTCCGGGTTGAATACCCAAATCACGCTTTATTCATGGCAAGGTAATTTTGCACTACGTACATTTGCGAGCATCTGTTTTCAAAGATGAATGATATGATGAGTAAAATTACAGGAAGAGTAAAATTAGATGAAAAATTTCTAATGAGCATCTTTAAAACTAAGAATTGCAACTACTTACTACTAACCAAACATTGATGCATTAGTTTCATAAAAACAAGGTCAAATATACCACTAATTTTATGTTTATGTAGCCTTCTTTTTTTTTAATAATATGAGAAAAAAATTTAAATTAAAGGAAATTTTTTTGCTTATAAACATTGAGTCTATATACATAAAACAGTTCCGTAACTGACTGCCTCGCTGACTGACTGATTGACTGACTGACACACAACACATAGACCAAACCGCTGGACCTAAAGGGCTGAAATTTTACATGGCGATTCTTCTTATAGTGTAGGGGTGCACTAAGAAAGATTTTGGAAAAAATCTTCTAAGATTTTTTAAAATTAAATTTTTAAGCTGTTTTAGTAACTTTTTTTTAAGTTTGCATTTAAAATAATCATTTGAGAGGTATAAAATTTATATAAATAATCCAACTGAGATAGATAAAAATAATACGAATATAGACAAGAAACAAACAGAAATAAAGCACTCTGGGCATCCCCGCACCAACGGCAAGATTCTGTATAAGTGCCGGAACTGATCCATAAAACAACAGAGGTAACCGACAGGTCTCTTCATCAGGGAGCCTAACCATATCAGTTACCTCAAGGGGAACTTTCTGAATAGGATGCAGGTAAGCCCAAAAGACATCCCAAGGCCCCGAGTCCCCCAAGGAAGCAATAAGCCAAAAAGAAAATGAAAAGACAAACACAACTTACAGTATGGGCTCAACGCACCTTACATGCAAACACACAAAATCCTAATGCAAAATAAAAGATGCGTACACACCCCAATTCCATAAGTGACGGTTATGGCGAAACAGCAGCCAATTCTATCCTAAAAGTTACGTCATTGTAACATTACTATAGCGCCACCCCATTATAGCTTAACCAAATGAAAACACAAATACTATTCTAAACATCTTTAAAAATTCCTGAGTCTAAATGCCATTTTTTTAAAACTTTTAAATTGCCGAAATTTTTAGGGAAATCGTTTTTTCTTAAGTTTTCCTCGAAAATGCTACATACCTCCAAAAAATCCCCACCGTTGTTACATATGATTTTTATTCTGTAAAGTTGTGAGTAAAAAATATTATAATAAATTTTATAGTTTAAGTTGCTATGGAAATTGGTAAACGTAATAACCTCGAAGTTCAAATCTAACCTTTTATCATATATCCCTATTTTTATTTCTCTATTTTCAATTTTAATTTTTAAATCCAGATAAGTCGCACAAAGATTATTATTGTTAGTCCGGTTTAAAGTTAGTTCCTTTGGGTAGATTTGATTAAGAAATTCCAAATCGTTGCAGTTAAAATTTATAAGGTCATCAATATATCTAAATCCGGTAATATTATTTGAGTTAAGAAATTTAGTTTCGTAAAAATGTAAGAATAGGTTGGCAAATGCACTAAAATAAAATGTATAAAATTTATATCACGAGAAAGATCATAAAAATTCCTTTAAAATGAAATCGAATCTTTACCTCCATTTTCGGATTTTTGGTGAATTTTTAAAGATTAATTTTTAGAATTTAATTTATTAAATGCCGATTACGTGATTTCTTTTTCTGGTACTTTAAATAAATTTATCGTCACGTGCATAACAACGAAATAGACAAAAAAAAATTTTCCTTGCTAATGCTGCAGACGATTGGGCATTATCCAAAAAAATATTAAAATACAGTAAAAGATATGTTCCTCAAACTATGAACTGTGTTATATTAACTGTACTATATTCATTAGTATGTCCTATTAGATTTAATATAAATATTTTCTTCTACATTATTTTGTCTATAAAAATATTCCTTACGATTTTTTTATAAATATATATATAAATATATAAATATATATTTTTCTACATAAATTGTATACATTGATCGTCGTATTTATTATATATATATATATATATATATATATATATATATATATATATATATATTTATTTATGTTTGACATTAATTGTATACATTGACCGTTGTATTTAATTTGAATGTACTCCGTTGCGAAGTGCGGGTTTTCAGCTAGTATATTTCCGGTATTTTGTATATATTTTATATGCGGGCCACGACAATTCCTCTTCTCTCACTGTGGCCAGGGAAGCCGAAAGGTTGGACACCCATGGTCTACAGCAGCCATACACAACCTTTTGTTCTATCGGGCCACATGCATATGTTTACTACATTACGCGGGCCGTAACATAGTAGTATAATACTAGTATAATAATGTCAAAGATAAAACTTAAATATATTCAAACGTTTATTTAAAAATGAGTGGGATCTTTCAAGTGGGCTACTCTCAATACGTCATTAAGGTCAGAATCAGTAGGCTGATTTCTATTTACTTTGTTCACATAATTCGCTTTGGGACTGGACGATTCACAAAGATACGTTGATGCGAACAACATGAGCAGCAGCTGGCAGTTTTGTATTTTTCAGGTACAGTTTTCGAAAACTGTACACAAAAACAAGTAAACAAAACAGAATACAAAACTGTACAAGAATGTAATGTACAGCTGTACATTCTTGTACAGTTTTGCATTTTTCAGGCACTGATTTCCCAAATCATGTTTACAGAAGCATCTGCCTTATAATGTGTGTGAGTGTCTCGGGCCGCAGATAAAAGTTTAATGAGCCGCAGTTTGAGTACCCATGGTCTAAAGCAGAGGTGGGGCACCTTTTTACCATTAGAGGCCACATGTAAATTAGGTAGTAATAAAGGAGGCCGCATAAGTTGATGAACCTATAAATGCGACTTTTATGAAATTATTATAGTTAGATATAGTTTTAAAGATTAGGTGCATTATATAGAAAAATAACAAAAAAAATTAAGTCCTTATTTATTTATTATTTGACATAAAAAGTTACAATATAAAATATTTTTGTATTCACATAAGGATAAAAACTTGTTATAACATTAATCATTAATTATTATTATTTTTTTTTGCAGAAAAAATAATACGTTTTAACGTACATGGAGTCAGTCACAGCAATAATAGTAAGAAAATAGTTTTTGTGTAGAGATCATATAACATGTCTGGCAGTATTGCTAAGAAACTCTGAGCATTAAATTACATATAAAGTGTAGTTAAAGTATCATGTAATCAAGGTAAACGAAGCTCATTTGGATAAATATACAATTGTAGCGACTTTAGACAACAATTTCAAAATGTCAACTTTATTTTGGCCGACACTGTACATACATTCATGCCGTTCTTTATTTAATTCTATTGATTTAGAAATTGTTATAATCTATATAGTTAAATATTAATTAATACAAGTGCTAGCTTTTATGAAAGCCGCAAGAGAAGATCACGGAGGCTGCATGCGGCCTCAAGGCCGCACGTTCCCCACCTCTGGTCTCTATAGGCTACCTCAACGTCTCATGCTACCTGAACGTCTCATGAAACGACTATGACGAATTGAAATTATGATGAAAAAAAGTGTTGTACAGTCAAAGGAGGAGAGAGCAAATAGTGCTATAATCCCATAGTCTGGGAATTAAAAAAAAAGATACATGTTGATTAAAATTGACGTAGATAATCCATGTGTTGGAAAAATAAACTCCTGACATACAAAGACGTCTCGGACACGTCTCCATAGCTTAACATTGAGGTGAGCGAATCCAATAGGGTTAGTACACCGCAGTCATAACAGAAGAAGAGAAAATAATGAATTTAATTAATAATACGTTGGCGAATTTTTAAAATCTCATTTTTAAGAGATTTTTTTCAATGTTTCTGTACCTATTATCACTTTTTAACTTGCTGTTAAATACTTATGTATTTGAATTGTCCTCTTTTCTGTCTGATCCGTCACTTAATCAAACAATTATTTCAAGTTTAAACAAATATTCATTAGTTAAGTTTTTTCTTACGGTTTAAGACTGCCTCTGTTATTATCTAACTATGAAATGTATATAAAAGTAATTTTACTCTACAGAAAATTAATATGTTATTAACATAAAACTTTCAAGTTAGTTTGTAAATCTATGGTATAGCGTAAAGATTAGCATATTCGTCTAAATAACGGAAAAAATTGTAATGATAATTAACCAAGCCATAACTTCTAATGTACCATACACAAAAATGATCAAAAAATAATTCTAAAGAATTAATAAGAATTCATAAAGCATGTTTTTAAAAATTCTTTAACTTATAATTTATTTCAACAAAAGTTTCAAACAGGGATACAAGTTACATTAAAAAAGACTCTGATCATCTCTTCACCAAAGTTTCATCTCTAGGGAGATATAAACTTCAGTTGCAATAAGTTATGACGGTACACTTGTTTTATGACCTTGTAATGAATCTTACTCGAAAGGAAAGATCAAAAATACCGCTTTTAATGACGGCAGTTTGCATCTTTTAGTTCAATAACAATCTTTTTTTTATCCGGATTTCAAATTATTAGATTTAAAATATGCTGTTGACAGCTTAGCTATGACGCTTATTGTTTAGGATGTTCTTTTATGAGGATTCTATGAAATACAACAATGTTGTATAACAATGTTTCGCTTTTTTATGGTTCTGACGGTATTTTTTAGGAGGGGATATATTCTACTTTTATTAGATGAGTATTGGTAGACTGCAATGTAATCTTCATCTTTTGAATAGTGAAAATTTTTTTCATTAACTTTTGAAAATTTCATCTTCATCATTTAATACAGGTAATTTTTCTTCATCTTCATCATTTAATTAACAAGTAAGTATACCGTCATTTACAAATGTGATGAGGGCCATATCATCCCTTTTGTAACATCACATTCGTCGAATTCTGAATATTGTGATTAATTATCATAAATTTTAGAATTGAAACAATTGTAAAGTTTATATCGTAAACTCTATTCCTTAAAATTGAGAAATTGAAATTAAGGGGCATTGTCTATACACGACTGAATTTCTAATGAGAATTTTTAATTCCCTTGTCTAAATCTTGTCTAAATGTGATGAATTCATCATAGAGTAGAAATAAATATATATAATTTTAATTTATCATGACAATGAATAAGTAATTACTAAAGTCAATTAGTCATTAGAATTTTAATAAAAAATTATATAATATACAGTGATTTCCGCTTATAAGAATCACGTTTGTTATTACTGTTTTTGATTCTTATAAGGGGTTGATTCTTATAGCCGAAATTTAGGTTTTTGGACAAGCACACACTCACACCTATTTATACATATATTAGATAATTTACCATAAAATACTCTTTAATTTACGTTAATTATCTTTTATTAAAATTAATTTTTATAATTTTAAATATACAACTTAATTTTTAGACATATAAGTAGATACACATGATTATAGTAAGAGAAGAAAAAATCCAATATTTGTTACAACATACCTGCTTAACAGTTTTAACATTTCAACTACAGGAAGGGAGCAAGAAAAAATTTTCTATGGTAGTTTAACGTAATGAAGTTTTCAGGAGGTATAAACAGTCTTTATACCTCTTTCAATACTAATAGTCTCAGACGAAGATTCCCCATCCAGCTTACGTATCATGGTTTGATAACGTGCTGAATCTACTAATGTCACGTTTGACTAAGTGATAGTGGACACTTCGCCGAAGATTTATGTGTTTCAGGGTCCAGGAAGCCGCAACCAGGATGTGGGAGGTGGGGAAAAAGAATCCCTATTTTTGTTTGTCAGTGGGGAAAAGTGAAATCGAACCCGGGCGGGTGAAGATGCTCCCGGGTCAAGTTAATAGGATAGTGTTGTACTAAAGCTTTTAAGGGGAAACTAATCTGTTATGTCTAACAAAGAAAGGGAAGAATTTTATGGCTATATTCCATCCCATCTTATCAATCTTTTTTTAAAAAAAAAGAAAAAGAAAGAACTTCGTGCTTTTTGAGAGTTTAAGTGGCTTTTTCGGAAAAATGAATGGAAAGCGAAGACTGTAAACTGATTCTTAAAACCGGTGGATTGATTCTTTAAAGCGAAAATTTTAACATGGAAATAATACATTTGTTTTTGTTTTCGTGATATTGATTCTTATAAACGGTTGATTCTTATAACCACTGAACACTATAAGCGGTGATTACTGTATATATACAGTGGAATCTCGATCTATCGTTTTCGAAGGGACCGACTGAACATAACGATGGATGCGGGAAAACGATAGATGCGGGAACATACAAAAAGGTATTAAAGTACCTCAAAGTTTGATATCCCTAAAATAGATTTACTCAAATACACATAAATGCATACATACCCGTAGTGTAATTGAAGATAAAATTACAAAATTGTACTGAAATCCAAGATAAAAATAATAAAAAAAGAAATATACGTAGATACACAGGAATTTTGGTTCAAATAAAAGTCCTTAATCTTCGTTCATTTTTTGGCGGTTTTCTCTCCACAAGAAAACAATATTTTTTCCATGTTGCAAATTGCATTCTTTTCGGTATCGGTTATTGTGTGAGAGTATAAAGAAGCGTCAGCTGTGATTTATTTGTAACTAGAACCATTCCGTTGCACTGGATGTGGTCCGACGTGAGACCACCAGGAAGTTCACCGGCCAATGTAGACTGCAGCAATCAGAGACTTCTCACACCCTAGACCGAACACCAGGGCGCCTCCATCCGAAGGCCAAGACAAAGAGCCAGAGGACGGCAGGAACCGCTCAGGTCGGCTCACTGTGAGCCATTACTGATAAGAACAGAAATGTTGAATAGTTGCACAATTTGGAATGAGTTGCCGAAAATAGGATAGCTCCAGGGGCTAAAGAATTAAGGAACACCAACGACGAACAAATAATGGGAGTGGCACAATAACGCGAAACCAGGCTAAACAGGAGAGAACAAGAATACGAGACCGTGTATCTCAAACATTCTGCTCATTGTTTAATGAGAGAGTCATTCTAGCTCAATCCAGACATTTATATTTCAGGTTCAGTTATTATGAAAAATCGATCAATCCGATAAATTAATATAAAGTTGCGATATTCTGAACGAATATTGCGGGAAAACGATGGATCGAGGAACGATCCATGCGGTCTATTTTTGCTTGTTTTCTATGGAATTTATTCGGGACTGGGTGAAATAAACGATACATACGGGAAAGCGATCGTTCGGGGAACGATCGATCGAGATTCCACTGTATATATATATATATATATATATATATATATATTATAATTGTAATGACTAATTGACTTTAATAATTATTTAGTCATTGTCATGATAAATCAAAATTATATTTATCTATTTCTACTCTGTGATGAATTCATCACATTTCGACAAGCTATATATATATATAAGAATAAGATGAAAGAGAAAACCAGTAATAGCTCTAAAGCTACTTGCAGCCAGGAACAAACAACATGAAAAGAAAAGTATGAATCAGGTTTTTGACAGCATTTCTTCATCAGCGGTGTCAATACTGTCTATATATATATATATATATATATATATATATATATATATATATATATATAATTATAATATTAAGAAAAATTTGAATTTATAAATCGATTTGTACTGTTGTTGCTAGCCAATTCAGGGCACTTATCCATTAAGACATTCGCCCTTAATCTGCGAAAATCGTTGATCGCTTTCAATGTGGCCACCATATAGGAGGACCAACATAGATCCCTGGTGCCACTTGCATTCACACTGAGCACTCGCAAGGGCGACATCTGGGGGGATCGTACTTTCTCCCACCCTCTCTGACCTCAAAGAAGTACTTTCCGGTCTACGGATTCAACGTGCCCGTATCCAGCCTAGAAACGAAAGTTTTTAATGGCGTTGATCGGAAATCGAACCGAGCACCCACATTTCCAAGCTCGATGCGCTACCACTAGGCTACCTCGGGCCCAGATCGATTTCTTAATTACTCATTTATAAATCGTACGGATAACTACAAAAAAGGGTATAATTTTTAAAAATTCCACTGCAAAGAAAACTTATACTGTCAGCCTTATTCAGCAGAAATTTTAAAATTAATACAAAATTGTTTTTCACCACTGACTGCGGCTTTGCTGAGGATATTCGAATGTCATTATTTATAATTTTTTTTCGAATAAATTATAGAATAAATCTGACTAAAGACAATGATTTTTTTTGTCCTAGTACAGAAAATATGAGGTTAAGGTATCCGACCACGTTTAAATCATTTTCGTCAAAAAAAATTCCAAATTTTTTTTATTGTCTCATATTAAAGATAGAACTTTTAGCTTTCAAAAACCATTTACAGTTTGTTTCTAGAGTCATTAGAAGCTGAGATACAGTTATTTAATTATCAGCTGTTAAACTGGAAGTGCGCATTTAAATAACCGGATGTTGGTAGTTTTAAAAAGTAAAAAATAGTAAACAGCTATTATTCCTCTTAATTTCAGATAAAAAAAGTATACTATTACTGAGCTTAAAGAAGGTTTATGCTACAAAGCTGGTGAATTTGAGGCAACTGTTGAGTTTTTGAGGTTGCAATTTTTTGTAGTTAAAACTTTAAATTGAATTTCCGGAAAACTGATTTTTTTGGTATACTGTTATAGTACAAGAATGATAACTACTATAATAATGTTCAGAATTTAATGAAATTATGATGTTTGTTATGATGTTATTGATGCAACGAACCAAAATCTTTATAATATCTTACCTAGAAATAAATTATTCGCACATTTTATCACAAATTTTATTATTTTCTTATTTTTTTGTATTAAATTGCTCGATTGGCTGATACTCAGTTATACTGAAGAGAAAAATCATTATTTTGGTTCATTGCATTTGTAATCAATGTATCTCTAAATTTATACAAGAAATTATATCTTTCACATATCCTTTTAATTATGAGCATTATCATAAAGGCAAAAAGAGATTAATTTTTTTCAAATTTTCCAAAATTTCAACCAAAAAAAAATTTTTTTTTTCTTCCAAATTTTGATATTTTTCTAAGTTTTATAACCTGCTATCAGCTTAACTGCAAATTTTTTTTATAAAATCCAATTTAAAGATTTTGGTTTTGAACGTGGTCGGATACCTTAATACAAAATATTCATGACGTATCCGATAGAGCAGAGGTCAACAGATTTTCTACAAGAACATCTCATGGCCTCCCAGTCTGTTTATTGCTGGAGGAAATTCGATAAGGTCAAATCAATATTTTAATGTTATGACTTCACGGTACAGTAAAAAAATGATGAATAAATCACAGGTAAAAATGAAAATAAATGAATCGCAATAAATAAATTAAAAAAATAAATGGAAAACTATATAAAAATCAAGGAGTCTTAATAAATAAATTATAATGATAAATAAATAACAATAATAAATCAATAAATCTTAATAAATGAATTATAACTATAAATAAATAACAGTAAAAATCAACGAGTCTTAATACATAAATTATAATAATAAATTAATTAATAATAAAAATCAATGAGATATATATACCAAATGACTTTTAAAAATTAACAGTAAAAGTTAGTAATTGATCAATAAGAAAATTATAATAACAAGTAAATTCAAGACCGAATAGTTACATACTTTTTATAAATTGCACGGATGGCAATTAAAAATATAATTTTGAGAAAACACTCCCTCCTCCAGGAACCCACATTTACTTAAAAATTCTCAAAATTAGAACAACTAGATTCTGCATTCACGGGAAGTCAGTTAAAAAAATTACCCCTCCGGTTGAAAATATATACTAACCAGCTATGAACTAGCTTGTCCGATTGTATTTTACTAACTATATATATATACATATATATATATATATATATACATATATATATATATATATATATATATATATATATATATATATATATATATATACATATATATATATATATATACATAT
>OU015502.1:30484430-30506930 GCA_907164885.2 Dolomedes plantarius
ACAATGCTACTCAGCTGCAAAGACAGTTGATCTTGGTAACAGGACGAAGAGTGGCCAGCCAAAGAGTACGTAATAGGCTTCATCAGGGAGGTCTCTATGCACGTAGGCCAATGGTCTGCATTCCGTTGACCTCACGCCACCGTGCGGCCCGAAGAAAATGGGCTGCTGAACATCGAGATTGGGAGCAACATGATTGGAGCCAAGTGCTGTTTACAGACGAGTCCCGATTCAGTCTGGAGTGTGACACCCGACATGTTTTGGTATGGAGGGAAAGGGGCACTCGAAATAACCCCACATTCGTTCGTGAAAGGTCACAATACAGACGAGCTGGTTTTATGGTATGGGGTGGAATCAGCATAGGTTGACGTACGGACCTGCATATCATTCGGAATGGTACTTTGACGTCCTGAAGGTATGCAGACGAGATACTGAGACCTCATGTCATATCTTACGCTGCAGCGATTGGAGATTCCTTTGTTTTCCAGCATGATAATACCAGACCGCATACAGCTCGTCTTGTGGAGAACATGCTTGAAGCTGAAATAATACAGTGTATGGAATGGCCAGCGTGCTCTCCTGACCTGAACCCAATCGAGCATGTTTGGGACATGCTCGGACGACGCATTGCTGCGAGACCAAGGCCTCCTTTTACTCTCCGACACTTGGAGATTGCACTTCTTGAGGAGTGGAACAGTATTCCCCAAAGTCTTATCGATAACATCATCGCATCCTAGAAAAAAGTAAAAATTAAGCAAATGTGATTATTATCACATTTACTTAATTTTTAATTGGGCGACTTTAGATTCGTGGAGTTCACGTGTCCACTTCAGTTCTTCCGGGGATACTTTATTGCTAGATCCCGCGCTTGTTAGATCTGCGACCTATTGACCTGGCTTCAGGATAAGTGGCCATAAAGTTCTTGTAAAGTGTGGTTTCAACGTTACAGAATGCATAAATCCAGAGTGGTTCGAGGGGTCTTCAAGAATTTTGACATTACACTGACGTTCGGAATCTCATAAACTTTGAACACTCATATCTGGGGATGTTACTGAGTTCAGATACTTCACATGCCTGCTTAATAATCTGCAGGGCTAATATAAATTATCTTATTTTACTTTTAGGTTGTAATTTTTGGAAAATGGATCGTGCTTTATTAACAAGAGAATATGCTTTAAAGTAAAGTAATTTAGGAAGACGCGTTTTCTTGCTTTACACACACACACACACACATATATATATTGATCTCTATAGAGATCAATATAAATATATAAATGTCAGACGGTTACTAAAAAGATACAAACTCAATTTTTTTTCCTCGGGTAGAGGTGCTTAGTATTTTTAAGATGCGGCTCACAAACTGTTAGTTATCTTATTTTACCTCTCTGAGAGGCAAAATAACGTAGCATAATGCATCTTGGCAGCATAATACAATGCATTTTAATAGATAACGCCTCTAAAAAAAGATGAATTATATATTTTGAGAACTGTAAAAGCTCAATGAAAAAGAAAGCGTCCATAAGACTGAGTGGATATTAACATAATGACATTGTGACAAATTTATTTGGCAGTCTGTATTGTAAAATGCATTTACAGAGAGAATTAATTCTAAAAGCTCCATAGAAAAGGGCAAACAAAACTGACTGGATAAACATATCGACAGAACGATTTTCTGTTCTCAAAACAATATCTAGCACTATTATTAATTAGCATTAGATAAGTGGAAAATTCGTTAATTGCGTAGATCATTCTAAAAGCTCCCCAGAAAAGCTCATGCAAGACTGATTGAATATGAAGGTCGACTGAACAGTTATGTCCAATAAATTTTAGTCTTATTAAGCGACAAGAAATCACAGTAAACTATACCATTTACACAGAGAAAAAGCTTCAGAATACAGGGTGTCCGGGATAAAGGTATCCAAACATTATGGCTTATATTTGTGGAACTAGCCATCATAATTTTTAAAAAAATATTAAAATAGAAAGAACACCTCACCAATTTTTAATATCAATCATAGATTTCGATCACAGTATCATACATTGCGATGTGTGCAACTTTTGTAGCCCGACAAACGTCTAAATGGTAATCCAGTTCTCTCCAAGTGTTTCGTAGCATATCAGGAGTTATTACAGGAATTGCTTGAATGATACGCTTCTTCAACTCATCCACAGTTTCAAGTTTTTGTTTATACACAACGGATTTAATGAATCCCCAAGCACAGAAGTTTAATAACTCCCGATATCCTACGAAACACTTGGGGAGAACTAGATTACCATTTAGACGTTAGTCGTGCTACAAAAGGTACGCACGTCGAAATCTATGACACTGTGATCGAAATCTATGATTGATATTAAATGATTGATATTAATCTATGATTGATGTTCGTTCTATTTAAATAAATATTTTAAAATTATATTGGGTAGTTCCGTAAAAATAAGTCATAATTTTAGCATACCTTTAGCCCAGACATCCTGTATAGCATACCCATCACTCAGAGGATATAGAAACTGGCTGAGTAATTTTCTATCTATGAAAATTTATCTAGAAATCTCGTTAAGCAGCCACAGATTACTCTAGGTAAGTCATATTCCCTAGATAAGAATATTCAAAGCTCTCGGTTGCAAAGCATATAAGAGTACGTAAAAGTGACTGTGATGAAATAATTTTTTCTCGCAAAACATTTATTAGTCTTTTCAATATATTTTTTAACCTTTATTTTTTAGTTATTTAGTATTATTTTTAATTTGCAACTAATCAATGAAGAATGCATTTGTCATGTAACCAATCCCCTCCCAGCTTGTAACGTCTGAAGAGAAGTGAAAGCATTCCTCCTTCTATCGGCTTGTATTTAAGCGATTGTTTGAGTGCGGAAAGTAAGGAACGCCGGGGAGCGTTTAGGTGGATGCCGACAAGCGCTTGAGTGGATTATCTTTTAGTAGAGTAGATAGACTTCCTTCAAAGTCTGAGTTTTTAAGCGTTTAAAAGTGACGTGTTTTTATTCGTAATGTGTTAATTCATATTTCGTCTTCACTTGGTAGAATAAAACCACTTTCTGTTTATGAGTGCGTCATCAGTTGATACCGTAACATTACAGCATTATTCAAAGAATATTCAAAGTTCTCTGTTGCAAAACATAAGCGAGAGTATGTGAAAGTGACTGAGATGAAATATTTTTTTATCGCAAATATTGAGTCTTTTCAAACTACTTTTTAACCTTTTCTCATTAGTTACTTATTAGTCTTTTTAATCTGTAACTAATCAATGAAAAATACATTATTAAGAGCTCTAAATATCCGTAAAAAAGCATGCCCGAGATTGAGAGGATATAAACTTTTGCTGAACAATTTCTTGTCAACGAAACGTTATTTATCATTATTACTTCTGTTAGTCATAAAAGATCAGCACGGGGAAGCTTTGTTTATGTAAGGTTCTAAATACAACTCATAAAGTTTTGAAAGCATGGATCAGTTTGTTATGTCTTCGAGTAGCAAAAGATAGCCGTTTAGCTCTCAGCTAATCGTCCGAAATATAGGGCGTAAAAATATATAAGCATGAAAGCATCCGCTGAACGGTTTTTAGTTCACAAAATGTCGTTTAAAGGTATTAATAAGTAGTGATAAATCGATCAAAGTATTATTTTGGTAGGCAACTGAGTCGTATTCAATTTTATTCAATTCGAGTACTCTCATAGAATAAAATATGTTCACAAAAATAAGAGTATCTAAGCAGGGGTCGAACAATTAATTTTCTGCCTACAAAATTCTGCTAATGAATTTGAAAAAGATCACTACAGGAAACGATATTTACGTCATAGACAACTCTAAAAGTTCCGCAGCTAGGCCAAACGGAGTGGGTATACGCATCGGTTGAACAATTTCTGTCCTCGAAACATTGTTTGGCTATCTTATTAAGCAACTAAAAACGCCGCTGCCAAGTGCTTTATTTTTGTTACTTCGGCTTTCATGCTGACGGGCGAAAGCCAGTGGAAAATTTACCAGACGTTGTTGTGTGTAATTGTATTAATTGGTCTTTCATGACAAGATGAGTTTTGGGGCCGTACATTAGCGTCTCCTACATTCAAATCATCTGACATGCTTTTATGACAGGCTGTCCAAATTTGATTAAAGCTATCAGTTAGAACGTAACACTATGGATAAGGCTTTTAAATGCATCAGTAAAGTCGAATGTAACTACATGCGAGATGATATTGTTTTTTCTCTATGCATGGAAGAGCCTAGAGTATTTAAAATTAGCAATTCAGATTTATTCGTGTGTGGTTTTTAGAACAATATATTTGGGCATAGTGCAAGAAAAGATATTTTGATTTACACTATTATAATAACTACGACAATTTTGCAAACTAATAGTATTATCACAATAATCTCTATATGCGTTGATCCAAATAACTCCAGAGTTTGAAATTTATCTCATAGAGTATTTGAGTTGCTTATAATAGTGAGGCCATTGTATTTATTTTCAATACAAATTTATTGGTTCCCTTTAGGTCCCAAAATTGTATGCTAATTGATAGAAAAATCATGAAAGGATGAAACATCATGTATATAATATATAAAATGCGACGTGCTAGAAAAAGACACTAGACTCGTGCGTATAGTTCTCTTAAATTTTTATATCATAAACCCATATAATACCTACGTCTTCAATTATTTCAGGTTTATTGAATATCCAATCTTCCAAGATTGTTTCCACAAGACTAACTTGATTTTAATTTACGTGTCAGTTTCTGACAACTATTCGAGTACAAGGCATGCAATTACGACAGTTTAAATAATTTATTTCCGTCAGATGATCGAACAAGTTTTCCTCATTCATATGTAGTTTTTATCTGACTGTACCTATTATCCGAAAGTCCTTTCAGCCGATCTTATAACCAAATGTCATCTGTTGGGCAAGGGAAAGAGTGATTTTTTGCACTCTGTCTCTTACTGGAGTATTCTTTCCTAGATTCACTGGTTTTGATAAAATTTGAAGGAAACATAAATATGTCTATAGGGAATCCTAAAACTGATTTAACATAAAATAACTGGCTAAAAACGGTGGCGTAACGAAATGTTAACTATGTTCACGTCTTCGCACGCTCTTGAATAAATTTCTTTTAGACTAGCCTCTGCGCGACCAGCATTGTCGCTTTTAGTTTTATATTTTCTTTTGCAAAACAACGCAACTGAAAGTAACATATGTAAGGAATGTTACCATTACCTGTCATCATAAATATATATTGTTAAGGGGTATGCTCTATAAGGCTGATTCTAGAAGATAGTGATCAAAAAATGTGAATTTCCATTACCTCAGAACAGAGTTAAAGATAAGACTGAGAAACCCAACATCAATGATTTTAAAAATTACATCCCTCTTTGTATGTACTATTTTTCAAAATTAAGATATCCATACTTTATCATTACAACAAATAAGAAATTGGTGGGGGAAAATTTTAAATATAGTGTTGATTACATCACTCTCTGCATGTATTACTGTTCACAATTCAGATATCTACACTTAATCATATTAAATAATAAATTGTTGGGAAAATTTCTTCACTTATAAAATGGAGTAAAATTTCAGCAAGTACTGAAAAAAGTGTAGAAAATTAACTATTACTGGTTGTTGATTGTTAAGCCTAACCTCGCCATCATTTATGCTCTCTCTTTCACGTCTCTCTCTTATTGAATTATTTCTTCGCTTTCTTTCTCTAGACTGTTCCCAATTTTCACTTGATCGTGCAGCGCGCTTTCGAACATTCCCGATTTCAGTGCGTAAACCCATGTTAACACGCGGTTGCAAATTGCGGACGATCGCTAATGTTTACATCTGGTAGTGGCAGCCGTTGCCATTCGGAGTGTAGAAATATCGTCGATATTTGTGCCGCATACCTAAGCGTTTTATATATACAGATTCCTTCATTACATTAGCGATGCAATTTATACAAAATTTTTTGATAGACTACCGAGAGTCATACTATATCTATATCTGGAGACTATAGAGTTCTCCAAATAAAATTAGACTTCTCCTTACACATTAAACATTTTGGAACTGTTTTACAGTGTATAACACTAAACTACGAGTAAGATTTACAGCCCACAATAATGAGTTTTGACAGAATTCTTGCAGATAATGGCAATCATGTCTATAATGCAAATTTAACTTAATTTAGATTATGGGAGCAAACGTAGTAGTTGTTGTTCTCGTTTCAAATGCCCTCTGGCCGGAATAGTATTCCAGTCCAGGTTCATATAGCGGGCAGAGGAGTGCGGCGCCGGTTTATAATGGCACCACAGGGGTCGGAGTCCCATTTAGCTAGGTGCCACTGCAATTTTGACCGAGCACCCCCAGGGGCGGAATTTGGAGGGATCGTACCCTCTCCCACCCTCTCTGACATTCATAGAGGGACTTTGCGGCTTACAGATTAACGTGCCCCTATCCGGCCTAGACATCAGGTATTCAATGACGCTTGTCGGGATTCGACCCGAGCACCCTCATCACCAATAGCTGACGCTCTACCACTAGGCTACCTCGAGACCATGGGAGCAAATGAAAGACTACAGGTATTCCTCGACTTACGATCGCTCAACTTACGACTGTTCGGACTTAAGACCGAAATGCTTAAATTAAAAAAATTTTTCTTAAAAATACTGTTCCTCGAATGTACAGTACATACCTATATGTATTACTTTATTATTAAAAATATGATGCAATATTCTGCAATTCTGCACAGATTTATGACGCAATAATAAAAATGTATGACGCAATAGTTTCTATATCTACACGATAAAGCAAATGAAACTTCATTGGCTTCAGAATTGGCTTCAGCTTTTCACCTATATACGTATATATATAAAACAGTTCCGTAACTGACTGACTCACTGACTGACATACAACGCACAGACCAAACCACTGGACCTAAAGGGCTGAAATTTTGCATGGTGATTCTTTTTATAGTGTAAGGGTGCACTAAGAAAGATTTCTGAAAAATTCTTCTTAGATTTTTTAAAATTAAATTTTTAAGCTGTTTTTGTAACATTCTTTGCATTTAAAATAATAATCTGAGGGTTATAAAATTTTTATCACGAGAAAGGTCATAAAAGTTCCTTTAAAGTTAAATCTTTTTCAAATCTTTACCCCCATTTTCTGATTTTTGGGGAATTTTTAAAGATTAATTTTTAGAATTTTATTTATTAAATTCTGATTACGTGATTTCATTTATTTTTATGATACTTTAAATTAATTTTGCGTCACGTGCATAATCTATATTAATAAAGAGACAAGGGGATGTCGAGATCATCACGTGACCGTAACGCGACCGGGCGGACCACTCCAAGAAATAAAATGGCCGACAAATATACAGGAATCGGTGTATTTTTTTTTCTCATGAAAGTACATAAATGTTACATATTTGGAAAGAGCTTCGAAAACTCATAATTTTTTCTGTTTTAGTAACTTTTTTTAAGTTTGCGTTTAAAATAATAATTTGAGGGTTATAAAATTTATATCAAAAGAAAGATCATAAAAATGTCTTTAAAATGAAATCTTTTTCGGATCTTTACCTTCATTTTCATATTTTTGGTGAATTTTTAAAGATTTATTTTTAGAATTTAATTTATTAAATGCTGATCACGTGATTTCTTTTTCTAGTACTTTAAATAAATTTATCTTCACGTACATAACAATTAAATAGACAAAAAAAATATTTTTTTTCTCGGTAATGCGGCAGATGATTGGACATTATGCAAAAGAATATTACAATACAATAAAAGATATTATGTTCCTCAAACTGTACTATATTAACTGTACTATATTCTTTACTATATCCTATTACATTTAATTTGAATATTTTCTTCTACTTTATTTCGCTTATAAAATATCCCTTACTATTTATATATATATATATATATATATATATATATATATATATATATATATTTGCATTAAATGCATACATTGACCATTGGATTTAATTTGAGTGTACTCCGTAGCGAAGTGCGGTTTTTCAGCTATTTATATTAATAAAAAGACAAAAACAATTAGAAGAAATGGATCCAAATAAAGAAAGATTCGCAAGCGTCAATCGTCGTGTTAGGAAAAATCTGGCTTGCTACCACACAATATACAAGGAAAAGAGGACGCAAACTGTTCAAACTACCTTGGATAACTTTGTTAAAAAAACTTTCAACGTATCTTCTGTCGCAAATTCTGAACCAGTGGATTTTACTAACATATTAAGTAGTGATGACGAAGAATAATTTATGTCTACTAAATGCAATGAATTTTAAATTACGTATAAAAAATATATGTACGTAGATATTAAAAAAAATTGTTTGAAACTCAACTTACGATCAATGTTTCGGTCCGTATCTCGGTCATAAGACGAGGAATATCTGTACAATGCTTTATAACAAGTTTAAAAATTTTCTGGAGAAAAGTCGAAAGTCAATTAGAAAAGTATCTCTCTGAGCCTTGCAAATGAATAAATCTATACTTATATATAAAGAGAGAGCGATTTTGTACGTGGAGGGTAATCTTCAGAACCACTGTACCTATTTGAAAAATTCTTTCACTGTTTGAAAGGTACATTATTCCAGATGGACATAGGCTATATATTATGTATATCTGATCAGTAGAGATAAAGTTAGGGACTTAATCCTAAGAATCTCCATTGTTTCCGCTACTGTCTTCTACCGCTTTTTGTTCCGAAGATTTCAACGATCCTTATCGTGGTGCTATCGCGGTGGGCTTCTGTTCTGAGGCTAGCGGTTCGAACCTAGCCGTTCTCCGGCACGCCTTTTTCTTTTAAAAAATTTATTTTAATTATTAACTAATATAAAATTAATTTAAGGCATTATTTAGGTTATTATTAAGGTAAAAAAAGATTTACAATTTATTGGCTATCAACTGGAAATTTATTGGTATAATATTTTGTTCAACCCGGACAAAGTCGGGACGGGCCGCTAGTATGTGAATAAATGTAAATATAACACAATATACGTCTTTGAAAAGAAACTGACTTGGAAATAGTAACATGATAAGGAGGGTCTTTCACATGAGAGCACTGGTTCTTAACCGATTGTCTGCGGACCACAGGTGGTGCAAGAGAATCAATGAAGTGGTCCGCGAAGTCATCAGTGATTAAAAAAATGGTTTCATCATTTCTAAACGACCGCGAATTTAACAGTTTCATAGCTTTCACCAATATTAAGAGAAGGATATTAAAATCAGTAAAGAAAATGAAGCGTCAAAAATCGCAATATTTAAGTTTTCGTGGGCTTTTATGTTTGCTATTAAGTTTACTTTTACGATAAATTTATTATTTCTATTAAACTTTTCATTAATGTTGTTTATCACAAACAGTTTGTTTATTCAGAAAATTAAACCCATTTTACTTCTAAATGGATTGGTTGGGAGATGATCGCACAGGATTTTTTTTCTTTGACAAGTGGTCCTTGATCAACAAAGCTTTAAGAATCACAGCACTAGAGAAATTTCTACCCTTATACTTAACTTTTAGGGAACAGTGGACGTTAAAATTTTACCTTTTTTACTTGTTATCATAGAGATGAGAAATTTTGTACATATATGCATTTCACCATAAGTATATAAATAATACCTAAAAGAAATTTTCAATCTTATTACAATTAAAAGATTGTTTTTTAAATTTAAAATTATAAAAAAATTTAAAATACTCCTTGCTACTTAATTTTTGAGATTTTTCTTTGACTTTGCATTTTAATTTCTTAAAACTGCATTACAAACAAATCTGGGTATCAATTATTTAATCTCTTGAATAGTTAATTTTTGGGAGATTTTTTCTGAATTTCATCCCGATTTTCATCGAAGTTTTGCCTTTTAATAAGTTATAAATCATATTTAATTACCTTAATGAAGTCGAATTGGTAAAATGCATACCCAGTTTCTATTGTAAGCAGTATCGGGATTCTTTCTTATCAATTTCATGAATTTGAATTAAACATTAACTCTCCATGGAGCATTTAAAAAAACCTAAAAACCTTGAAAAATCTGTTTTAAAAAAAGAAACAGATTTAAAGTTTATTACTACATTTACCTTTATTACTTACTTTGTAGACGCTTCATAAATGATTTTTCAATTGAAAAAAACTATTTTGGCACTATTATCCTACAGAAATATATTGTTTTTTTACAATAAAAACAATCAATATTACAATAAAAAAGATTTGCTCAAATAAAGGTCGACGATCCCCTTAAAGAGAAATTGCTAGTTGTTTTCGTTTGAAGTCTCGCCTTAACCCTTCGGCCGTAACATCTGTCTCTCAAACAGCTATGGTTTCTTTATTCAATTCCGAGACCCCCATGCTTCGACCTTGGGTACTGTGAGTCTACATATGCTTCAGTCAACATCTTGTCTTCAGTTTGGAAGGACGATTCGTGACGCCAGCCTTCTATGGTTCAGGTACTTGCCATTTTTCTAGAACATTGTCTGTCTACTACAGATATTCGCTCTAAAGTATGTTTAAATATGACTGTCAGGCAGATAATCTTCATATACATTTTGCATAAAACATACAGCAAGGCTGAAAATCTTTCAAGGTTTTAATTTTTGAAGGTTCTGGGACCGACTTTGGCCAAACCCTGTTTTATGTTACCTGATTTGAAACGAAGGCTGAGTAAGACGGATTTTCTTAAATGCCTCTACAACACGAACCATAATGTAAGCTGTGATAATTGGTTCTGTTCAATAGAAGCTGGTCAAGAATTAAGGAGAAATGGTTTGACGATTGTGGTACAACGAAATGTAAATAAACCACAAATATCCTCTGAGTTTCTACTACGAACCGTAGAAACGAACCGTAATATAACCTGTGATAATTGGTTCTGTTCAATAGAAACTGGTCAAGAATCAAGGAGAAAAAGTTTGACGATTGTGGCTACCATGAAATGTAATGAACCACAAATACCCTCTGAGTTTCTAGTGCGAACCGTAGAAACGAACCGTAATATAACCTGTGATAATTAGTTCTGTTCAATAGAAACTGGTCAAGAATTAAGGAGAAATGGTTTGACGATTGTGGCTACAATGAAATGTAATAAACCACAAATACCCTCTGAGTTTCTAGTGCGAACCGTAGAAACGAACCGTAATATAACCTGTGATAATTGGTTCTGTTCAATAGAAACTGGCCAAGAATCAAGGAGAAATGGTTTGACGATTGTGGCTACCAAGAAATGTAATAAACTACAAATACCCTCTGAGTTTCTAGTTAGGAATATCTGGGAAAGAGATATTCCATCTACTATATCAGCCTCACAGGCAGATGTTGCCACTAAGCGAGAGACGAATCATGTTTGCAACGAAGTTGCAATTGTTAAAATGCATAGTTGAAATAGTTAAAATGCATTTGTAAGGGATGCCCATTCAATCACTGGGGAACATTTTCATCTGGAGAAATACAAAAGTTAATAGAGGCTATTTTTTCCGTTGGTAATAATTTAGATCAAGAACATCATAACCGAGAAAAACTCGTACCTAAACTCTACAGCTCGTCCCTGTTATATTATGAGACTTGATTAGGATTCGCACGTCAGTTTCTGAACAATTATCCGACAGCAAAGCATGTAATCACGCCACTCGTTTATTTCCGTCAGCTGTTCGAAAAGATAAAGGAGCTTGCAGTTTTTCCCTAAAACATACATTTTCCGATTCTTTATCATGTAGATGAAAACATTCGGAGTGGTATTCACCCCCCCCTCTCTCCCCAAAATAAATGTATAGAATGTTATGTAGAAGGGCATATTAACAATGCTGACCTTGCCAGTGGGAGCAAACTTTTCTTTTTTTTTACCGCGACCTAGTTTCTTTGAATAAAAAATCTCGCGACTCCCCCAGAGAAATATTTTTGGTAGTTGCAAAAGTTTTTAAAATCTTAGGAATATGTTACCAACAAAAAAATAGATAATAGAAACAAGTAAATTTTTACAAAATATTCTAAAAATCAATGAATTGGGGATTTTGGGTATATGCAGTGAAACTTCTCTATATTCGACGGTCACCTCACTGAAGAGCCATATTTTGTTCAGAACCGATTAGAGAATCTTTAGAGCAGTGATTCCCAACCGGTAGTCCGTGAGAACCTCGGGAGTGGTCCGGCACCACATATAAAAAAGTTACCAAATAAATGGGGATTTTGAAAGTAATGTTCATTGAATTGGAGGGGCGGAATATATCCGATGACTATCAGGTGTTGAATTAAAATTTCTTAAAAGTTTAACATAATTATTTTATCATTAGAATATGATACGTTAGAATGTGAGTACGTTAATCCTGTTTCTCTTTTGCCTGAGGGATATTCTATACCCCCCCATACCCCCTAAGTCGGTAGGGGGATTAATCCGCACATGGCCCAGTTTCTGGCTTAGTGGTCAGCAGATTTCTACGGGTTGAGAACCACTGCTTTAGAGCGAATGTTATGGAACAAACCTCTTTTCGACGGCCTTCCTTCAAAACGGCCATTTTTTCGTAACCATTACTGACCGCCACTGAAAAATTTCACTGTATTTACTTTACATAATAACAATAAAAATGTGTCTTGCTTACCTTCTGCATTTGGGTTTGGCAAATCTCATGCGAAAAACAGTATAAAGAAAGTTATTTCGTTGTTGGATCAGCAGATAGATATATGGATGTGGTCGAGTGCACAGTGAAATTTGTATTACTTATTTTTCTGTAATTAAATGTGTGTCAAAGTTAAAGTTATTGGGTTATATTATTGGATTGTCAGGCTTAAAGGGGTTCTACACCTAGAAAAAATATTTCCATCGAAAGCCTCTCTATTTTATAAAAAAAGACATTAATACATTTTTCTGTATGATGGAGGTTTTATTGTATGACTGTTTGATCTTTATTTAACAATATTATATATCTTATTTAACTTTAAAAAATTATAATACAAATATAAAAAATGAGTTTTCTAATTGAAGTTTTCTACTTGAAGAAGCAGATATAATATAAATTTAATTTGAACTATCGTCGACCCCCTTGTGGGTCGCGACCCAAAGTTTATGCACCACTAGACTATGCTATACAGTAAGGATATAAATGGCGCAGCAGTAGCATAACAATTTCAAGATTTATTTCAAAAACAAAATATAATTGTATTTGAAACGTCCACTTATATGTAAAATTGTAAGAGTGAATGTTATTGTATTGAAACTGAACCTTAAATGTTAAATTGTAAGTACACTGCTGGCCACTGTAAATCCAACACCCTGAAGGAAACATGCAAATAACATGAAATTTACAACATGCATTAGCGGAGATGAGATATGCAAATGATTAGAATTTCAGCGCAGACGCACATCACGCGCGCCTGTGGCGCCACTTCAAAGCGCTATTTAAGGCTTGGAGATTTCGACGATTTCAAGTTCAGCAATTGTGTTTTTCTTGTGGTTTTTTCAAAGAAACGATCAATTATGCCTCGTCGAAAACAGCGATCATCTTTTGATCAAGTATCCGAGTTCGACAGAGGAAGGATAGTGGCCTACCGAGATTGTGGATTATCTTTCAGGGAAATCAGTAGTCGTGTTGGACGAAACCAAACAACTGTAATGCGGATATGTGATCGTTGGATGCAGGAGGGCACGACGGACCGGCATGTTCGATCGCATCCACCTCAGCGCACCACTTCACGTGATGACAGGCAAATTGTGCTCATGGCAGTGACGGATCGCTCAGTCACATCACGAACCATAGCACAGCACATGCAATCTGTAACGCATCATCCAGTGTCTGTGCGTACCATTCGACGCCGTTTACAGCAGAGTGGTCTGTCCGCAAGACGTCCATTGCTTTGTCTACCCTTGACGCAGAACCACAGACGTCTCCGCCTCCAATGGTGCGATGACAGAAGGATGTGGATGGCAGAATGGAATGAAATTGTCTTTACTGACGAGTCACGCTTCTGTCTGCAACACCACGATGGTCGCATTCGAGTCACCGTGAAGAGAGGATGCTGAACCTCGGAGACACCGTGGGGACACCTCGGAGACACCGCTGAACCCTGGAGACACCGTGAAGAGAGGATACTGAACAGCTGCGTTATGCACCGCCACACTGGTCCTGCACCGGGTATTATGGTATGGGGCGGTATTGGATATCTCATTCGCACACCTCTAGTACGCATTGCCGGTACTTTAAACAGCCAGCGCTACATCTCCGAGGTGTTGGAGCCAGTTGTCCTTCCTTACCTTCAAGGCTTGTCCACAGCCATATTTCAACAGGATAATGCGCGACCACACGTGGCACGCATTGTCCAACGGTTCTTCGTCAATCGCCAGATTGAATTGCTTCCCTGGCCGCCTCGCTCTCCGGATCTTTCGCCGATAGAAAACTTGTGGTCCATGGTTGCTCTACGATTGACCCAGATTCCATCCCCAGCTGCCACAGCAGATCAACTTTGGCAACGTGTGGAAGCTGCTTGGTCTGCTGTACCCCAAGAACTCATCCAAAGTCTCTTTGAATCAATGCCGAGGCGTGTGGCAGCGGTGATCTCCAACAATGGCGGCTACTCTGGCTACTGATTTTGGCAGGAACCACAATTCACAGAAGTCTATAAATTTAATCATTTGATACTTGGTCAACATGTTATCTACAAAATAAATTTTGTTGTGATATCTCTTGTCTTTCTTGGTGTTGCAATTTGGGTGGCCAGCAGTGTATATAATGTAAATCGTAATTTTAAATTGCATTATGCTTATAGCGTAATGGTAAATTTATTTGTCAGTGTAATAGTAATTGGAATTGCTCCCAAAATGTAAAATTGTAAGTATATAATATAAAATGTAATTGTAAATTGTAAGATGTGTGTAGTGTAATTGTTAAATGCAATAGTAAGTGCATTGGAGGCATATGAGCAAATTAATGCTTGAAATTAATAAAAAAAAAGAATGATTTAATTACTTTTGGAAGAAATAATCATTATAAAAATGTTTACCAGTAAACCTGTTTGTTAATGGTTTGTAATACAATTGTATTATGTATGTAATGTAATTGTTAAATGCAATAGTAAGTGTAATTATATTTAAAATTGCATCTTTGTAAAATTGTAAGAGTAAGGTAATTGTATTGAAATTTTACCTTGAATGTAATTTGCGAGTATACAATGTAAATCGTAATTCAAAATTGCAATGTATCCATAATGTAGTGGTAAATGTTATTGTAATTGAAATTGCATCAAAAATGTAAAATTGTTAGTATATTATGTAAATTGAAATTGTAAATCGTAATATGTTATTTATGCAATGGTAAGTGTAATAGTAAAAGTAAGAGTATTTGAAATTGCACCTTAAATGTAAATTTGTATGTTTATAATGTAAACTGCAATTGTAAATTATAATATGTTCACAAGCGTAATTGTAATTGAAAGGGCAGTTTGAATGCAAAATGGCAATTTATAATGTAAATTGTAACTGTAAAGCGCAATTAGTTTGCAGGGTATGGATAAGAAATGCTACGTAAAGGGAAAAAAGAAAGAAAGCAACAGGGAACTGGTGTGTAACTTAAGCGGGGTTGCCATTATAAATTGGTTAAATAGATAATTTAGGATTGTGAATTATAAAGGGGAAAAAATCGGCTTGGTGGTGTCCGAGTAAGTCGTTTGCCCCCGAGCCAATGGGTCCCTGCTCAGCGGATTGCTGGGGGGACGACTTGGCTCCAACTAAATATGCCGTATAAGCTTATCGCTGGGGTCGGCGGAACCTTTAGAATTAAAAAACAAAATCCGTTATCTTTTATCTCTATCAGTTTACTATCCAACTTCTTTCTTTTTTCACTTAATATGTCACAAGGGCCTGATTTAGATTTCTTGTAGCCCCTCCCCCCAACATATAACATTCTTTTGGGGACCTTTATGTCCCTTATCCTAATTTCAATGGGGGAAAACACAAGTATTCTTCTTTTCTCGATATTAGTAACGATATGTTTCATATGCACAAATAAAATAAAATAGTTTTCAGCCTGATATTTAATTTTTATTTGCAGTGAAATAAAAATTACCTTCTACTACACATCAATAAATGTTTAAAAAAATAAAATGGCTTTTAATATTTTAATTATAGACATTCTTTAAAGTTCCACTTACCCTTTTACAGAAAAATTCAAAATAGAATCAATTATGACTCTCGTGATAATGAATTTTCAGTGGATTATACAAATATGTTCATTATTCTGAGATTTTATACATAGAGAATTTGAATATGCAAGAATGGTATATAGGGAGTGTAAGGGCCTGTTCACATAGGAGTCCGTTGCGTAGCGTTAAGGAAAAGATGACGTTGAGACGAAAATAAACCAATCATAGGCGCTAAAAATTTCATTGCTAATCGTTTGGAGGCCTATGATTGGTTTATTTTCGTCTCAACGTCATATTTTCCTTAACGCAACGCAACGGACTCCTATGTGAACAGGCCCTTAGGGTCGCGTCTCACGCCCTCTGGCGAGGAGCGAGTGGAACCCGAAGAAGAGGAACATTTTGTTGACCAGGAAGCTAGCTTTTTAAGAAGCTCGTGTGTAATACTTTGTATTCGTTATAAAATATAAATAACGTGAGTTAGCCTAGATCTATAAAGCCTGTTTTGCTGAAACATTGCTTCGGTGTATCAAGAAAGAGAGCGTGCTCGGAGATGATATTGATTTCAAAACTTCATGGCAAGGTCAAAAACCCTAATGCAGGGCGTAGAAGCAAGGAACCACCTTGACTGGCATGAAAGAGGCACGAAATAACCTTTACTGGGAGGTAAGAAATCTTATATTTCATTACACTGAAATTCCTTCAGACTGAATTTGACTGTGTCAAAAAAATCTATCATTTTAAGGGAATAGTGAAATTTTATGACACATAGCTAACAACGTGAATTAGTGCTAAGTACTATAGCATAGGTTAGGTAAAATGTACAGGTATTTATTCATACACGTATTCATAATGAGCAGTTTCATGGTTTGGTTTGGTTTGGAGTGCTACTGTCAACTTTTTGCTACACGAGGACTGATTAGACCGGGACCTGCAGTTTAAAGCCGATTCCGAACGGCTACAAACATCTATGGCAACAGGGGGACTCGAACCCACAGGATTTGAACCGAATGCCAGCGCCCTAGCTGTTCGGCCATCAACTGGCCAAAGCAGTTTCATGATTTGCAAATGTCAATAAACAACCCGAAGTTACAAATCTCAATAACAAACCCGACGAACGTCATCAAATACCTTCGTGTCTAGGCCGGATATGGGACATTAAATCTGCAGACCGGAAAGTCTTATGGGGTCAGAGAAAGTGGGAGAAGGTACAAGCTCCCCCCAGATGTGCTCTGGGGGTGGGGGTTTGGCACCCTCTGGGGGTGCTCGGTGAAAATTGAGGTGGCTCCAGGGAGTGGTGTTGGTTCATCTATACAGTGTCCCAATTAAAATCAACCAAAAATTCTCGCGGTTAAAAAGCCAAAGTCTTCGTTGGCAAGGCCTGCAAACAACAACTTATTTGCCTGTTTTAAATTGCATTTTGAACATTCATTTTATATGCTTGAAATATTCGCCGTGGGTATTTGATAACCATATTTAAATCCATCCTTTATAAATCAATACAATACACTAAATAATTGCTTCCAAATATATTACAGTTATCATTTGTGTTAAATTTTTAGATATTACCTTAATTTAAAACACAAAAATTTTTCAACATATTTGAGCTTACTAGTAATAACATAACCAAATTTTGATTGCAGGCATTTGGGATTATTAATAATTGGATAAACTATTTTCAAAAAAATCAGTTGAAAACTTAAAAAGTTAAACCTTAGTTTAACTTTTTAAGTTAAAACTTAGTTAAAACAACTAAGCTTTAACTTAAGCAATAAGCTTTGCTAATTTAAGGGCACTGTAGCCCATAAATTTTGCAATTAAATTTAAGGGCTACAGTGCCCTTAAATTTAATTGCAAAGTGCATTAGTTTATTTTATCTGAAAAATGTTCCTATTTGCATAAATTTAAAAATCAAGTTTGAAAGTTATGTCAGAGTCAAGAACTAACAGAATTATATTCATAATAGATACGGAAGTTTAACGATTAATTTACGGTACCATTGTGGGATAATTTGGGGCCCTGAAACCTGAGGCCCTAGACCAGTGGTTCCCAAAATGTAGAAGTATGCGAATCACTATGCCAGAAATTGAACCATGTGCGGACGACCTCCCCCCCCCCCACACACACACCGAATTGAGGGCGGGAACCTTCCGGGGAGTAGGGGGATATAGAATATCCCTCTGGCAAAAGGGATACAGGATTAACATACTCACTTTTCGTTTCAACTTTGTTGTCAACCTTTAGAATTAGAGAGCCTAAATCATTTAAACATGCACAAGTTACCCTAACATTTAGTTTACCCTAACATTACCCTAACATTTAAACATGCATAGGTTATGAAAATTACTCAGTTCAATGAAAGTTGCTTTCAAAATCCCCATTTTTTTGGAAACTGTTTTATATGTGTTGCCGAACCACTCCCGAAGCTCTCGCGGACCTCCTGTGGTCCGCGGACCACCGGTTGGGAACCACTTCCTAGACCCAAGCCTTGAAAGCTCCGCTTGTTTTGTTTCTAATAGTGTACTTTGAATCTAATTTATCAATAAAATGATCCCTTTGAAGAAGTTGAAAAGACAGTGTGTTATGAACTCAATATCACATAGCTTTATGGCTAATAATTCTCCTGTCCTAACTAAACTCTCCTTACCAACATTAATATTAGCTTGGTTGAAAAAGTTAACAAGCACTAACAGGAAGGAACTGTGCTATGCTCTCGCATGCAGCTAGCTAATTGAGAAAAGCACCGAAGGGGAAAATCCAAGAGTCGGCTCCCCCTTTATTTTCCCTCTGCGTCCCAGAATAGGATGCCAAGGTCTCCTCGGAGTGGCGTATTATCTAATAGACGTCTCCCTATTATATTCTCATTTGGACGAGCAGATCAGACCACCCTCTCCCGAACAAAAACCACCGTCTCTTTTCTTTTGTTCGGAAATATGCTCACGGAACCTCGCTTCACACAAGCAATGATATCATTTAAGACACTTCTTTTCCAGTTACGACACGCTCGCAGAGTGACACATTTTCTTCTTTTACCCTCTTGTGTACTTTTTGGACGCGTCATTCTCGCCAAACGTCATTTCTGTCATCTGCAGCCCGGGTAGGTGTGTTTGACAGAGAAGATTTGACACCTCTTGCCTGGCCAGAACGGGGATGCCATAAGGCTCAAAGCGCGATATATTTATATTTAGATTAACAGTTTCCGCAAAACAATGGAAAACATCTGGACTGCTTGGTCTTCAGGGTTACGTCAGTTCTTCCTTCTGCATTCCCTCTTACCACACGTGATTTATTTAATACTCTGAGTTTCTTAGCTAATAACTGATTACTCCATCAAAGATGGCCAATAGCTCCAGATTTGTAGGTATAACGTAAATCTGAAATAAGAAGAAACAATAAAGAAAAAAAACTAGTTTCGTTGACACTAGGCCCGAAGTTGAGGAATGACAAGAAATTTCAGCGCTGTAGTTTCGATGTTCTAACAATTTGACGAGTTTATAGGTTTGCGCCAGTTTTTGACAATGCTCTAAGAAAAGGAGAATACGGCCCTCTGAAAAAAAAAAAAAATTCAAATGTTGCTGAATTTGGACAGAAATCGTCCGAAAAAAGTGCCTGAACCATAGACGGTATACCATCAGAGATACTTTAATATATATATATATATATATATATAGTCGAACCTCCATATATCGAACTTCCCTATATCGAAATTTTCTATATATCGAACTCTTAGCAAATCTCCATGTTCATTACATAGAAAAACGGTTTCTATATATCGAAAAAATCTCTATATATCGAAATTTTTTTCACGACATATTGGAACATTTTATTCCACTTTAGAATAAAATCTCCTAATTTTTGGCGTTTGAAACAATACGTCGGGGACTTCAATTCGCGGAAAATGTCCCTGATGAAATTTTTAATGGCCTGAATAAATAGGAGCATTTCTTCGATGAACTTTCCGCAAAACTGGCTATTCAGCAAGATATTCGTAGCTTTTTTTTAAAAGAATGTAATTGTGATCGCTATAACCACTGACTGGATTGTTTTTTTAAAGGTATATAGTACTCAATAAATATTTCATATTAATTCATTTTTTAGTTATTAACTTTCATTTAATGTGATTTGCATATAAATTAGAAATGGAGTTTCGTATACAAAAATTAGCTTTAATTTTAATGTTTTAGGAGAATTATGATAAAATTAAGATCTATTCTATATATCGAAATTTCTGTATATCGAATTTTTTTCAAACATTTTGCTACTTCGATATATGGAGGTTCGACTGTATATATATATATATATATTTCAGGTACCGTAAAATCTCGACTATAATACGCACCCATAACTTTTAAGTATGTTATTTAAAAATTGCACAAATATTTATTAACATAAATTAAATTTGAAATAAAAAGAAACGAAAACGTCTAATTCGGTAGAAAAAAAAAACTTAAATTGTTAATTCAGAACAAACAATACTGTCAAATTATCAGTCTTAATCAGTTTCACTAGAATACAGCTCATCTATTGTTGTTGCATCCATGTCATAATTATTGTTGCCTTCATAATATATATCGCCATCATCCTCACTTGACGATACGAACTGTGAGTTCCGTTTATTTAAAAGGAATACCTGCTTACTAAACGGGTGGATGAATCACGGAGTGTATATGCGCACGCACCCGTGTTGCGAGAATGTCTTACAGCTGCTGTACGTTCGTTTATCCAATGTTTAAAACTTTTTTTTTACGTGAGTATAATACGCACCCTCATTTTTGAAGACTAAAATGTGAAAAAAAAAGTGCGTATTATACTCAAGATTTTACGGTAGTCTTTTCTAACGAAACTACCACGGGTTATTAACGTAGGATTACTTATTGTTACTTACCTCATTTTTTAACGCATTTTTTGTACTTTTATGTTTAACTGTTTGCTACTACTGGGTTTGGCGCGTTGCCAAAATTAAAACTCGCGACGCCGGACAATTTTTTCCTCTCCGCAGGACCGTTATTGAGGAACGTAATCCTACGTTAAATCAAATGTTTAAGGTTTCTACGTATTAGCCCTATTGGATTTGGTCAGCTCAATGAAACCCTATGGAGAAAATTTGCCAATGATTGTGGACTTAATTTCAAGATTTTCTTCAATACTACTTCTTAATACATAAAGAAATTGCTTACTCGGGTATCTTTTTCATTCTTTAAAAGAAACGCAAATACTTTTAAGTTTGAATTATATTTTGGACTGAAAGAGATATACTGTGTTTTAAATGCCCAATTTCCTTCTGTGGGTCAAGTTTCTAAAATGAGTAAGATAGCAGGGTTAAAAGTTTCTTTCCCTATTTCGAAGTACAAAAAAATCTCTAAATCGAAGTTGACTATCAGTAGAAAAATTTCTTTCTAGGTTGACATTGAGCTGAGCCAATCTAATAAGGCGACATTATCCAGTAGCCTTAAGGTTTTAGGGCATCAATGCGTGTTTATGACAGAGAAAAAATGTTGGAGTATTTAAATAAAAAAGACAAATTAGCTGAAAACATACTTTTCCTTAAATTCGAACACCTACTCCACACACTAATTCGGAGTAACTAATTCCAATTCCTGAACTTTCAGTTGCATAGACTGAAACATTTCGCTAACCCATATGTAAATGATTTATCTTTAAATAAGTATTTTAATCATAAGTAAATATTGAAAAAAATTTAAAGCATTTGTAATCACATTCAAAAACACGTACATAAAACTATTTTTATAGGCTCGCCTTTGGTTAGATTTGTGCTGTTGTTGTTCCTAATGCCTCCTGGCCTATACGTTCCAGACAGGTCCGTACAGGCATCGGGCTGATGTGTGCGGCTATGGTTTATAATAGCACCACAAGGGTCCGTATTAGTTAGTTGCCACCTCATTTTTGACCGAGCACCCCCCTCACAGGTGAGACATCTGGGGGGATCGTACCCTCTCCCACCCTCTAAGACATCACAGACGGGTTTTTCGGTCTACGAATTTAAAGTTCCAATATCCGGCCTAGATACGGAGGTATTTAATGGCGCATGTCGGGATTCGATCCGAGCACCTCGGCACCGAAAGCCAGCGCGCTACCATAAGGCTACCTCGAGCCCAAACATTTTACTTCACATTATTATGTTCACATTATCTGACAATTTGTAAATTCTGCCAACTCATAATTTAATAATAATGTCGTAGTTAATGATACTCGTATTTTTATGAGCAGTGATTTTGGGTTACTAATATTTACTTAGGCAATAAATATTTTTAATGACTATTTTAATTATTCGGTAATCATAATCCTTATGTGACAGTATTTACGACAGTACAACTTACCGATGATCTGTCATATATCTGTCCCTATTCAGCCATGCTCTGCTCTAATACT
>OU015502.1:30514430-30516930 GCA_907164885.2 Dolomedes plantarius
GCGTCAAACGTAACTAAAAGTGCCATAACAGTTCAGCCTGCAAGAATAAGTAACATTGCATTTTTCATAATTTTTTCCATCATTTATTATTTTACTATGTTTTTATTTTTTTCCCTATGAGCATACTTTTTTAACTGTGAGGTTTTTAAAATAGTCAACACATATCGATAAAATGATCTTTTAATTCGTTTCATTCATTTTATTTAGTAAAATAATTAGAGTTAAAAATGATTGTTTTCTGACTTTGATCATTCTTCAACTGCCCATTCGAAATGTAAGCAATTTAGAATGCTCAAAGTGCGAAATGAAATTAAGTTTCGTACTTTGCGCACTTCTGATTCACCCATACGCGAAATGATCATTTGTAAATGATCCAAGTCCGAAATAATGTAATATTCCGGACTTGGCGCATTTGTCTGTGATCCATTCGCGTTGTCAGCATTTTTTTCGGACATTGTCCGACTTCGGAGTTGGGTTCCAACATATATATATATATATATATATATATATATATATATATATATATTAATAAAGCAAGATTGGATTCTGTCTGTCGGTCACACCTCCGGGTGTCCATGTTATATGTGTGCTGCGTCGAGACGAATCTATAAAACTTACAATTATTAAATTTAGCACACGGGTAGTGAAAATTCTGAGCATGTGCACCTTGAGGCCCGAATTTTAAATTTTATTACCGTTAATTTTTAATTAATAAAAAACAGCAATTTTGAAGGGTGAAAACAGTAAATGGAAGCTGTTTCGTTTCCGAAAATCACCCCTCTTGATATGACACGATTTTCACGGCCATTTTGTTCGAAAATCGGTGTATTTTTTTTCTCATGAAAGTACACGAATCTTTCATATTTGGAAAGAGCTTTGAAAACTGATAATTTTTCTGCCTACAGTTATTCTGTTACTTACAATAATTTTACAGATATTTTAATTCTAAAAGCAGACTCCGCCGCTACCCGATATATATCCGTAAATAAAGCGTGAATCACAGACATTTCGAAGAATTACCGTTGATACTTCGAAGAATTGATCGCATTTGTTATTATTTCTTAAAGTAAATTGTTGCATTTATTATGCTATCGTTCATTTGTATGAGCATCTCGAAGCCTGAATTTTAAATTTTACTCTAGAAAAAATTTGATTCAACTTTTTATACAATATTTCGTTCTATTTGCACTAAGATCCGCTAGATGGCGCCACGAGAGTGATACAGTATGAGCTGTATCGTGTGTGACACATACATAGTGGTATATATTGTTATACCACAAAATTTAAATAATTTTATTCGTTGTTTTTTAGTGTTTCCATTCTCTGACAATGATTGCTGAAGGGAGCGGGTCTCTAAACCAACCGGCTAGGCGGGCGAAGCCCGGCTAGTATATATATATATATATATATATATATATATATATATATATATATATATATATATATATATATATATATATAAATATATATATATATATATACACATATATATATATACATATATATATATATACACATATATATATATATATACATATATATATATATACATATATATATATATACATATATATATATATATATATGTAAGGCTAAAACTTAAGGCTAAAATATAAGGGGGGCTTTAGTTAGAAAGAAATAAGGAATTAACAATTTAAAACTGAAATTACGAGATATCTCGATAAAAGCATCGCAGAGAAAATATATTGCGGGGTGAACTTGATTCACGTAAATTGAAGAACCAGGAATGGAATCTATAAAAAGTAGCAAATTTAGGACCGCCCATGCCTCATCTTCGGTGCCTTCGTCACGAAGCTCTTGTGGGTATGCGCGATGGCTTTAGATGGCCAAAGACAATAGCATTTTCGTCAGAAGACTGGAGATTTCTTGATCAGTGCGAACACGCGTCGCGAGGGCACGTGATGAATTCTGGATTAAATTAACAGATTGAATCGGGTTGGAAATTATTTGGAAATAAGCTAAGTTCGATGTAATTAATTGAACTTCTTTGCCACCGGACTTTAACTCATTGACTGCTATAACTTTAATAATTATGTAGAGATAGATTTAAGAAGGATTAAGTTTTGATGTAAGACAACATACTGGGAATGGGTGAGTAACAAGCGCGTCATATATATCTATATCTCTCTCTCTCTATATATATATATATTTATACATATATACATATACAAATACACACACACACACACACACACACACACACATATATATATATATATATATATATATATATATATATATATATATATATATATATATATATATATATATATATATATATATATATATATATATATATATATATATATATATATATATATACAGAGGCTGTTCCTACATTTTTTAGACGATATATATTGTATTCACAAAACTAAATTACATAAAATTCTTGTGTTTTAAATGTTCTATTTGACATCCCTTATTCTGAACTATCTTTCGACACCGCAATTTCCAGGATAATAATTCCTTTTGAAGTGTC